>PVHP010003845.1:0-67207 GCA_004024765.1 Zapus hudsonius
AACATAATTTTAAACATTGAGGTTATCTCAGGACATGGGGAGTCCATTTTGGTTTTTTTTTTCTTTTAGAGCAAACATCACAATAATTGAAACGAAATCATTTATAAATCTTAAATTAAAATAGAAAATTCAGAAACCTTAATCTTAAAGGACTTAATTTCTCTAGTAGTTGAAAACATGACAGGGGAACATAGCTAAGCAATGGCTAAGCATTTTAAAGTCAGTTTTTATAACTATTATCATGAGCAAACTAGCATCAGTTAACTGAGGTTATAATCTTGACATTGTGAGGCATGGTGACATAAGTTATAACCTGAATTATAACATAACATCTTGTAACAAGTTAAGATTACCTGTTCTAGTCTGGAAAAAACCCTAGAAAAGGCCAGTTATTGTCTTCTGTATTTTAAGGAGTTTTTAACTTGATTAAGTACTTTAAGATTCAGTTTACACATTTTATTTATTTATTTATTTATTTATTTATTTATTTATTTATTTATTTATTTATTTATTTTATTGGTTTTTCAAGGTAGAGTCTTGCTCTAGCTCAGGCTGACCTGGAATTCACTACGCAGTCTCAGGCTGGCCTCAAGCTCACAGCAATCCACCAACCTCTACCTCCCAAGTGCTGGGATTAAAGGTGTAGGCCACCACATCTGGTTTACCCATTTTATTTTAAGCCTGGCACTTACATTTAAGGGAGATGATAAGAGACATCTCCCTGGATCCCTGCCTTCCAATCAGCTGATATGTTCCTAGCAACTATTAGAGACTGTAGGGTGGGGCCACAGGGTTATCCAGGTTTACTGATACCTTGTCACTTCTCCATCCTATCTTGAGATTGCCTTTGCTTTACTCTTACCCAGGGAATAGAAACACTAAATGAAAATTACACCCGTGTTAGTAATACACTAGAGTGACAGGGCTTGTCTGTGTCTAACCTGGTTAGACCACTAACCAGAGAAAAAGAATTATACCTGTGTTTAACCTGAAATTATTTTTATTTAGTTCCTTCTAGGAAAAAAATTGAAAGTAGACTGCTTTTGGCCTTTACATTTTTGGATTTATATATTTTATTTAAAGCCTTGTCATTGTTTAAATTATTTCCTCCTTATATATAATATCTATATCTGTATTTTTCTAAACCTTCTTTCAAACTTAGACCTTCTATACATACTTTCACCTTACAATCTAAACATCCTATAAAAATCTTCCTATATCAAACATCTCATTTTACAAACGACTCAGCAGCTACCAGTTAATTTTTCTGTTACCATTTAACCATTTTATTTCAGTATAAATTCACAAAGGACTGTCAACAAAATCTTTCTTTATTAGATATCTTTCTTTAACTTTCTTAGAACAATTTTAAAAGTCATTTGTATTAAACATCTCATTGATTCTTTATAGACAGCTGAGCATATAAAATCTTATAGTCAGCTTAGCATAAGTACTTAAAGTTCTCTCTTCTATTTATGCCATTAAGAAGCTCTTTGAAATAAATGTCTACAAAATAGTAGCCCAGAGAAATGACAACCAGACATGATTTATAATATTTACCCAATGTACACATGTATATTTTAACATCTGTAAATATTTTTTGGAACTATCTGTAGTGGGCTGAGCTGGGGATTAGAATTTAGGTAATACCTAGCAAAATTCCAATGCACCTCAAATTTTAAGGAGTAACTGAATCCTTGTCTATAAAGCTAAAGAATTATAAATATAGACCAGACAGAGGTTAAGGTATTGTGGGAGACTTTATTTAAAGGAAAATGGGGAGTTACAGAGTTCTCCAGCCACCAGTGTGGGGAGAACGTGTGGAACAGGTTTTAATAAAATCTATGCAGTTTAGCTAAACAAGCAGGGAAAGGAAAGATTATGAGAAGGAAAGGTTCATGTGGAAGAGAAATTTAGCCCCTCACCACAACCTGAGGGCTGTGGTGAGGGTCCCTTACCTATATTCTTCTGCTAGACCATGTGAGGGAACAAGAGACAGAATTATCTGTTCAGTGAGCATTTCCTGCCGCAGGTGAGCAGAGAGACAGCTGGTTGGTTCATACCTGACCAATTAGTTTTAGCATCTGGGTTTGAGCTCTAGCTAGACACCTCCCACTCAAGAGGAGAGGTTCTATGGAGCTTGACTGAAACTGTCACACATCTTTTCTGTAAGTTCTCTGAGACACATTTTTAAAAGTATGAAATGGGTTAGAATGTCAAATTCTAGAGAATTTAAAAATTTTTAGAAATTTTAGAATTTAGAATGTTTTAGAAATTTTCTGACAAATGTAGTATTGAATAATCCTGAATCTAAGCATAGAAAATCTTGAAGATTTCTGTGTTCTGTGTGAGCAACTGTATGTGGGAATTTACAGAGGAGCCTCATTGAGGTAGGAGGAGTTCTTTGGAGGAACCTGGCACCTCCCTCTTTGATTCCTCCCACCCCCACCTGGGAAATATTAGAGAAAGAGGAAGAGGAGCCACCAGGTTCAAATATTCCCTTCATAAGCATGTTCCCAGTGACCTAACTTCCTTCCTCTAGGTCCCACTTCTTAAAGGTTCTACCATCTCCCAATAGTGTCTTACACTAGGACAAAACTTTCAACACATGGAACTTTAATCTTGTCCATATCAGATATCCTAATTGTGGTACTCAGCAATTAACACAGGGTTCCAGTCCTCATTCTGCCTTACTGGCTATAAAACTTTGAGAAAGCCATTTCTCTGAGCCTCATTTGACACTTCTGAAATCAGGAATGGTAAGAATGTATGCCTTGCTTACTACCTACTAAGAATCAAATGACTATATAGGATAGCACTTCACACATACTATTTGTTTCATGAATTCAAGTTATTATACCCATTGTACAGTTGAGGAAAACAATACCCCAAGATGCTTAAACTATGTAGTAAGCTATAAATGTTGACTAGGATTACCATCACTATTATTATATAATAGTGAGGTAAATGACCATGAAAGCAGACCCAGGAGAGGATGCCTCTTTATTTTCCTGAGGCTGACAATCTGAATGATTTCAAGTTTTCCTACAGAATTTGTAAGTAAGCAGTTGAAGTTCTGGCTGTGAGATCATGGTGTGGAGTTAGCTGCTATTCTGACAGAGGCAAAAGGCTGGAATAAATGACCCTGATCACCCTAGCTATTCAGCATCCATTGAATCTTCAGGACAGGAGCAGATGCTGTCACTGTCCTTTCCCCAGCAGACCTTCCCACCTAGAGATCTGCCTGGCCACAACCAAATGGGAACTCCAGGGCCTTCTGGGCTGAAGTGAATTTCTACCCATGTGTTACCCTGTGGAAGGGCTGGCTACACAGGTAGGAAGGGACAGAGGGAAGACACTCAATTAGTACCTTGAACCAGAAAAGCCAAAGCTATTGCTGTTCCTACATCCAATATCCCTTTCGCTCTTTCAAATTACCTCAGAATTATAATTTTAGCATGTATGTGCTATAACTAAAAATAACTTTGTTCTATAATCATTTTAAAAAATATTTTATTGTCCGTTACATATACATGTATAAAAGTACATTATAAAGTATATACCTACATGAATATATAATTAATACATGAAATATACATATAATGCACTCAAATATCTTACCATTTTATTTTATTGTTTATTCATTTTTGCCATCCTGGAGATCAGGCCCAGGGCCTCACACATGCTAGCCAAAGTAGTCCACCATTTAACTATACCCTCTATTCTTACTACACCATTTTAGCAATGAGACAACCAGCCAACACTGGTAGATTACCCTTTCTTTGGCTACATTCTTTCCCACAACCAAGCACAATTGCTTATTAACATCTGTCTTCTTTCTCCCAACCACTGCCTTATCCTTCCATCAAACATGTTATTTGGACACTCATTGTTCCCATGGCCTTGTATTTGTATAGTCTAGGAAACCTCATGGGTACCCAGATTCATAAGACGTTCCTTAAATTTTGCAGTCTACAGGGGAAAGAATTCCACAGATATAACAAAAAGTAGTGAATGCCAGGTTTGATGGGAATCAAATGGAAGAAGAAAAATGGAAGCTACTCAATGGCACAGGAGGCATTGGTACAGAGCTTTGATCACACAACTAAGGATATACAAGGACTCAGAATGAGAAAGAGCACTTTAGACAGAGCAAAAGATATATATGGTTGGATGTGAGAAGGAGTAGGTGGTCCAATTTTATTGGAACCTACCTACTATTTACTAAAAGAGAGGCTGGACTTCATAATGGTGGAAGAGAAGCTGAGGCAGAGGAAGGCAGAAAGAGATGGAGCACTGAGAAGCTAGCACTCACAGCACAGCTCAAAGGAAGGAGTCCAAGCTCAGTCAAGGCTGTTTATCCAGGGCTCCCTATTTCTGACCATGGACATGGGATATATAGTGGTTTAATTCAGGTGTACCCCACAAATGAATGTGTTCTGAATGTTTGATCCCCAGATGATGGTAGTTTTAGAATTAGAACCTTGTTAGAGCTGTGTTTTGGGGTGTGTGGGGGATATAGACAGCTTCCCTTTGCCACTGTTTGGCACACTGTCCTATAGCTGTTGTCCATCTGATGTTGGCCAGGAGATGAACCTAATGGACCACTTGTGAGGAGAATGGAATAGCACAGCAATAATTATGCTAAGCATACCACTGTCTTGCCTTCTCTGCCTACTTCTGGAAGAGAGGTCATTTGCTTCCCAAATTAGATGAAACTACCAGGCTTTATTTCCATTCTTGAATATTTTCCTGCTGCCTGGCTTGCCTTCCCCATTTTGGTGCCCCGGTTCTCTCTGTTTATTGAAATCCTTCTATCCTTCATGGCCCAGCTTGATAACACCTCCATTAGGCTTCATCAGATTTCTAGAGTCTGAGGTGATCCTCAACTCTTGTGTCACTTGTCTTGAAATGCCCTCATGGAAATATTGATGTCTACTTACTTATCCATGTGTATGCCACAGCCACTCTAACAAACAGATATCTACTTGACTACAGAAATCCAGAAACTGCAACTTCTCCCTGCTAGAAGATAGGTGTAGCTCAGATCCTAGTACATTGTGTTGCATTGCGTGGATGTTCTGTATGCAATGATATTGTAGAAGCAAATGATTTATTCTATGCTGATTCATTTCTCCAAGCTTTTGTTCTTGCTCCCTCCCTTCCAGTAAAACCTTTACTCTCTCCAGTGTTACTTCTTCCAAGAAGCCTTCCCAGATCCTCAGAGTGGAGGCTCTTACAGTGTGCACACCTCTATCATATCTATTACCACCACTACCATACACCAACGTTAGTCATTACCTGTTCCATCCACGCGAAGCCAATGACCCAGGTATTACTATCATCTAGTCACATGCACGTCCTAAATGACAGAGTATCTTTAGAAGGTTCTGGAATCAGGGGTCCATTGAAGGCCTGTTTTATTTAGTGTTTATTCCTATTAGAGTTGCCAAAGCCCCCCTTAGGTCTAATTTTCAGAACAAATCTAGCATGGGCTGCCTTGCCACCCTGTTTCCCCCTACTGAGTAAAGCAGCTGGCTAACATGTTTTCTGAGATCCCTTATGTCCCATGGGTCCTTTGTTCCAGGGAATCTCCAGCAAAGCATACTGTTGAATATAAAAGACGCAAATATGGCCCCACCTCAGAGGGCCTTAAAGATGGGCCTCAGTCCCTGAGGCACCTAGACATGGGTAAAAGAAGTCGTGACCCTTTGGAGCTCTATGCCTATATTTCTGTCCCTCTGCTGTCCTCCTAGCCTTATGCTTCCTCTTCCTCTCAACCTCTTCCTCCTATTTTTCCTTTTCACCCCATTGCACTTTCATGGCGCCTCTGCTCAGTCCCTCCGGCCTTTCCCGTCAGATAGATCTCCATACCCTCGTCCCACCCCCGCCTCCCTCCTCTCTCCGGGCCCCACGGGAAGCCGACTCCTCACGAAGCCGGGGTGGGGGTGCCCCCCCGCGCCGGGTCCGCCCCGCGGTGCGTGTGCAAACGCCTGTGTGGTCTGACGCGGCGGCGCGCAGGGGCGGGCGCCGTGGGGAGGGCGGGAGGGCCGGAGGCCGCGGACCCGCTACCGCTCCGTGCTCGCGCTCCCCGCCGCCCGCCCAAGGAGCAGACCGGGCGCAGGCGGCGGCGGGCGGCATGGAGAGCCTGCTGGAGAACCCGGTGCGCGCCGTGCTCTACCTCAAGGAGCTCACGGCCATCGTGCAGAATCAGCAGAGCCTCATCCACACTCAGCGCCAGCGCATCGACGAGCTGGAGCGCCGGCTGGACGAGTTGAGCGCCGAGAACCGCAGCCTGTGGGAGCAACAGCAGCTGCTGCAAGCCCAGCCTCCCCCCGGGCTCGTGGCCCCGCCGTCAGCACCGCGGCCGGCTTCCGCCAGCTCGGCTCCCGCGCCCTCCGCGGCCCCCGAGCCGCTCCAGGACCACGGACAGCTCCCAGCCGCGGCAGAACCGCCGTCGCTTCAGCACCACGGACAGCTCCCGGCGCTGGCTCAGCCGGGCCCGGGCAGCAGGGCTCTCGCGCCTCCGCCGCCGCACCAGCACCCGGTCGCGGCGGACAAGGAGAAGGAGCGTCCCCCGAGTTGCTGCGCTGCCGCAGGGACCCTCCTTCAGCACTCATCCCCCGCCGCCCTGGGCAAGGGCGTCCTGAGCAGGAGACCCGAGTGAGTGGAGAAAGGGAGATGGGAACGGTGGCGCTGGGAGATCTGCTGGCGGGTGTGATGAAATGAGGGGAAATCCGCACGCAAGAGGAAAGGACTGGGGTAATGTGGAGCGAAAGGGCATGAAGATATCTGGGGCAGAAGTGTGTCAAGGGGATTTGGGAAAAGGAAGGAATGGAATCCGTGTTCGACGTTTTGTGGTTAGTGGAGCAAAAGGAAGTGCCCAGACTATCTTTTGGGCAAGAAAGAAATAACTGGGTTTTATGTGGCTGAGGATTTTAGCGACTGGTAGCATTCAGAGGAGATAAAATTGGGAGGAAGTTGGGGTGAAGATTAAACTGGAGAAAAGAGGGCCATTGACGGATGTAAACTAGGAAAAATTTGGTAGTTTAAATGGAGAGTGAAACGTGTCCGCTTGGCCAAGAGGGTTGTAAGAGCTTTATAGGGCTGTGGTCTAGTCAGGGGGGTAGAAGATAAGGCTTAAGGGCAGGAGGGATTTGAGCAGACAGGAGAGTTGGAGAAAGGACAGTTAGGGTTCAGACAACAAGATAAGGATGGAGGAGCGTATTACTGGATCTTTCTGATGCAGTGGGAATCAAAACCAGGAATGGCTCCCTTGAGGAAATCTTATTCCTTTCTTACCTGAATGAGCACCTTTTTTGAATCCTTGCAGTGCCAAAAGGGCACATGGAAACAACCCACTAGACCCATGGAGGGCTGTTACAGCATAAAGACTGTCTGGTAATACTCTTTTCTCTGTCTCAGATCATATATCTGTGTGCAGAATGGTTGCTGTGGCAAAGGAGTAATGATAAGGAAAGACAGCTGGAAAAGTTATTCAGATACAATGCCTCTTTAAATCTCTATTAAAGCAAGTGATGGCCAGCCTTATTTTCCCTTAGTTAGTTGGTAATAGCTGAAACCTCATATTGGGTCCTAGGAGAAATGATAACCACCTCCAGAGAGAGAGCTTACAGGTCAAGCTTTTTCTTAATTCCTGAGGTCCATGAACTAGGAATATGGGAGGAAGACATGAGGCTGGAATGTTTCCTCCTCTGTGTTGGGAAGGCTGCAACAATCCTGTCAGCCTCCCATCTCTGATTAGACAGGTGATGGAATAGAGCCCTGGGGAAATCAGGACCTGGTCAGCACCAGCCCTGATGAAGGAATGCTGAGTGGAGAGGGAAAGGACAAGGAGAGCTGAGAACCTCATTTTTACTTTGACTCAAGCTTGCTATATGCCTTGGAAACACTAGTGCAGATTGGGTGCATTCCTTAAAAACTCATTTCTCCTCAACCCCCACTTTTATCTCCCATCTGTGTGGAGTTGGAGACTGTGGGTCAGGACATGCTCACTCACAGGGACCTCATGGGTGGAAATCCAAGAGGATCTGCTTTGACAGATCACAGGCATCTGATTCAAGTCCACAGAAGACCCTGAGTGGCCCACTTGTCCACCCAGTTCCACGGCTGTCTTTTCACTTCGGGATAGAAGGGAAGGCGTCTGCTTTTCCTCAGTGTCCATGGTTCAGAAAAAGACAACATTCTTCCAAGGTAATCATGAGCTTTTCCCAAAACAAGGAAAAACAATTCCATCCAATTTCCCTAGGGACAGCTGCAAGCTTTCTGACAATTAGGATTCTTTACCCAATTCCCCTCTTCATGATTCATTTTCCTCTCACTGAATCCCTACCTTTTTATCATCTCTATAAGGAGACTGTGTGTGTAAGTAGATGCACACTCAGGTCAGATTTTTTCTTGGATAAAGACTTTTCTGTGACCCCTATGGAAGACCAGAGAGCCAATGCCTTCTGTCCAGGCACTCCTACTGGAAATCCAGGGATTGAAGAATCACTTGAATCCCTGGCCAGCCTCACATGTCAATGCCACATGACATTTTTGATTTCCTTCTCCCCTGCCCTGCTTTTTCTGCCCTATGAAGGAGAACAAAAATAATGACCATAGTGGAGAGGAGTGGAAGTGGTTGGAATCATTTTACTTAGAAAGTTGTGCCAGGCACTAAGAGGTTAAGAATACCATTAGCTCCTTACTTGTTCCAGAGTCCCCAGCTTTTTCCTCTTATCCCCAGGCTTTGATACTCAGAGACTTTGAGAGTAAAGACATGCATGCCTCACTTCCTTGCTGATCTCTTCCTTTTTTGGCCCACCATTTCTTTCCCACGGTTTTACTTAATTTCAGCTCATATTTAACCCATATTACACAAGAAAGGAATCACTGTTGTTCACTAAGTGTTTGGCCCACCCTGCTCTTTACTTGGGGCCCCCATTCTGGGTATTTGTCCTTTGTACATTCCTCTCTCTCTAGGGCAAGTCAGCAGGCAGGGAGAGACCTCCCTGCATAGGGTGAGGGAAGGGAAGGAAAGAAAAATCAGTAGCTCTCTTCTAAGCCTTTCCCCAGGGGATCTCTTGCTGAGTCAGTTCTCTCCTGAGCAAGTTGGAATAGGAAGAGATGGCAGAGGGAGGGCTTCAGATCACAACTCTGCTGTAAATCTCTGGCCTCATCAGAGAGTGAAAATGTGGCCCTAGTTTAGTAACTGTAGAAGGGTGAGTATTTCAGAGGGGCAGGTGCTATGATAGATGCCTGCATTCCTCACACAGTTTGTCTCCTCTCTACAGAAACTCCTCTTCCTGCCCAAGGCTTGGAAAGTCAGGGACCCTGTCACTAAGAAATGATGGAGCACTTAATTGTCATCTGATGGGCATTAATGTGTGGCCTGGGCTCTCTCTTTACTTCAGCTGAGAGACACACAAAGTGGGTGGTCTTGGAGGCCAAACTAAGAAAGCAATAATGTGGAGGTGAATGAACACAGCTCTATTATAGAAACCCTCCAGGGTTAAGGTCCTTTCCCTGTGCTTCCCGCTCTTGCTAAGCTCCAGCCTCCACTTGCTTAGGCAAAATGAAAGCAGCAAACATAGCTTCTTCCCTTTTGTTTTCAATCAAGGCTCACAGCCGCTATGTATGTGATTATTATCCCTTTCCTGACTGAAGGCAGGCCTTACCCTGACCTTGCAAAGTCCCTTTGCCATGTAAGCATAAGACCTTATCTGAAGCTACTGGCTTCACCATGACCACACCTTCTCTGTTTGAGCATATTTGCCCTCTCCTCAGTCATGTCTTTAGCCAGAATTCCAGGCTTGATCATGTTTCCAGGCCCAGGAGCAGATGATGACTGACAGCTAGGTAAGATTCAGGCATTGTGCTTTGAATTCAGTTTTTACTCCAAGCTTCGTGTCTCTGTGTGGCCTAAAAGTATGTGAGGCTTAATAGCTCCAGTCCTCTTCTCTCTCTTCCTCCTTTGTTTTCCTTTCACTCTTTTCTTCCTCATTACTGTCCTTTCTTCACCCATTTCTGCCCTCTCCTTGTCTCTCCCTTGAACGCTGCCTGACCCATCTTCATTCCTCTTGTCTCCCCCTTTCTTTCTCCTGCTGAAATCCACCCAGGTCTCTGCACATACTAGGCAAGTGTTTTAGCACTGAGCTACACCCCCAAACCTGCATGAGGTAAATCTTGAGTCATCCTTGGAACTCCTTAGTGTCATTCTGGCTAGATCCTGGGGATGGCTAGATGTTATCTGCATGTGTCTTATATCCTGAGTTGTCAGATGCTGATTGGATCAGGTGTCCGCTGTTGTTGCATGAGAGTTGTCCTCCTGAAGGTGGCAGCGCATGATTGCCTCATGCTGAAAATTATCAGGAGTGTGAAGGTCTATCAAGCAGTCAGTTAAATGTATCAAGTGGCCCACTCTATTCAAAAGTCTGTGTTTTGTGCTGTGGAAAGAAAGAAGAGAAACAAGTTGTCCTTGCTCAACATAATGAGATACATCTACAGGCATCCAAACAAGCATACTGCAGTTACCTAAAGCCACCCTCTTTCAGAACAGTACAGAGTTTAAAGTGAGCATACAAACACATTCAGAGCCAGAGACAAGGGTTTCTTGGATGGAGGTGAGGGTTTGTGTCAGGGAATAGTATGAGTCAAGGATGGCCAGAAAGAAAACAGCCCAGCAGATTTGATCCTAGGAGACATCTATGTTGCAATGCAGCTGCTGAAAGCACATCCCCTTGTGAGCCTTGCCAGTGGGTAAGGAGAGTCTACAGCATGCAGGGATCTCATCTGTCTTGGGAAGGCTCAGTTGCTGTGGTGGCATTGTGCAGCCATAGCTTACTCATCTGCCTATCTATGTCTTCCCTTCCATCTCCACCAGGCAGAGGACTCTCATTAAACTAGTTGGAAAATGGAGCCAGAGGAAAAGCTCACCACTAGGAACTTTTTTCTTCTTATATCTGGAAGTGGTACAGAATGTAAGCTTGTAAAGAGTTTCTGGATCAACATTTCCAAGGGCCCACACTGCTGTTTTCCTTGCCCTGTTCTCCAGAAGAAATACAATTTTAAAGACCCAAGCACTTTCCTGACCTCACCCCCCCTCCTGTGCCTTGCTGCACTCCAGCTTTCCCCTCCCTCATGCCCAACCCTTCCCAGACTGCATGGGCAGCTCCACAGGGCCCTGCACAGGCATCCTAGAACATTCCCTTTGGCTTCAATCCAAGCAAGAGGCACAGCAGTTGGTATTGCTGATTCAGCAAGTATCTGTGCAGCCTCAGTTTCAAAGGTTAATTGTGCAAAAAAACAAAAAGGTGAATAGGGTCAAGGTTGAGTGGGGAGGGAAAGAAACGGGGTGTAATATGAAAAGGAAGGGTGAACTGGCACCCATGGCTGGGGTCAGGGTCGGAAAAGAGACACAACTTTAAATTTTAAATACTTAGTAAAGATTTTTATACCAAATACCCTTATTGGAGAACGTAAACATTCATTTTTACCATTGGGGTTCAAACATGCTCTCCGTGGCTCAGGACACAAAGTGACAGCAGCTGTGTAAGAGGTCTTGGGGACACTCATTGCATTGGCAGGTTCCCAACCACGAGCACTCTGGTAGGTTCTGAGGCTCAGAACACTGCAGCAACTTTCTGCTTGGCTTTGGCAAAGCACAGTATGAAGGTCCTTAGCAAAGCTGCAAAGGGCTTTATGTCTCCATGCAGGAAGGAGATGGTTGGCTTCATTTCAGGTAGTGAATACATTCACAGAAAGAAAGAGGATAGAAGTGAAGTGAGGAGAGGCTGGAGTTCCCAGCCAAAAGGAACTCCAGGAAACCATAGAAGCACAGCATGTTCAAGGTCAAAGCAGTTGAGAACCTGAACTTTGGACAAATACCTGGGCAGGAGTCCTGTCTTACCATCAACCGGCAGGGGCATCTTACACTCACCATTTCTTTCTTTCAGCCTGTTTATGCACATAGAAAAGGGAGAATAAGATCTACTTTAGTAAAGTTTAATATATCACTTGTTTAGTAATACTCCTGGCTCACAGTGAGTGCTCAACACATCAGAATATTTCAACATATAAAGAAACTAAGACCCAGAAAAGACAGAAGGACCATCTACTGTCCAATAATTATAATAGACTCGAATCCACATTCGACAGGTTCTTTCTATCTACCAGGCCACCTTCTAACAAGCATCCCTTACTCTTCTACCTGGACAACCTGCACTAAAAGGATCCCAGAGTTTTGACTGTAGATCCAGGAAGCAAATCTCACTCACATGGAAAGAGGAACAGTGAGTTTACTTCTCCAGATCACTCCTCCTGGGGGTGGAAGGTGGACTGCAGCACTCACAAAGCTGGAGATAAAACCAGGAGGAAGAGACACATATGATAATAAGTGATATGAGAAATTAGAGAGACTCTACTTTCTCTGATCAGGTCTAGAGGATGAGTCTTCTCTTAAATGCTTCTTAGATGAGAAACAAGAAAAAGAAAATTATCTCAAATCCTCTCCCAGGGTAATTGTGGCTTCAAGGCCACCATTGGCAAAGACTATTTATATATGTGTGTCACATGAGTGTATGTGTGTGTGTGTGTGCATGCTAGCGTACTGGATGGGATTGCTGTAGTTTCTTGCTGCTCTGATCTCGGGAGGGTTATATAACAGACTGGTGATGCTCTGAGAAGTACCTGTCCTCCCCCGCAGCAGGCTATTGTGGACAGAGGCAGCCTGCCCAAGTCCCTACCCAGAGAAGTGTTCCGTACTGCTGTCAGGCCATCCCCTCCAAGCCAGAGCCACAGGGACTAGAGGACTTTGGGAGGCCCTCTGGGGAGTCAAGCAAATGTCAGCCCTGGAAGGATGCTTTAATGCCAGCTGCCCAGGCTGTTCATCCAGCAGATGAGAAAATGAAAGGAGCTGGTGCTGCCTAACTAGCTAGAGGCAAGGTTAGGTTTACAGCTCCTGTTTTCTTGACTATTCATTGAATTCCCTTGATACTTCATGTTAATGGGGTCTGTCCCAGTCAGCCACATGCTGGGATGACTCTCCAAACCAGGCACAGTTTATGGGAGGAAACAATTTATTCAAGCTACAGATCCAGGGGCCATCCCATAAAAGTGAAAGAGGCTGGTCCTCTTTCATAGGTCCATGCAGAGAGAGAAACCCATCACCAACACTACACACACAACAGCAAACAGGCAAGGGGGCAAGGAGAGAATTTCTTCCCCTTTATATAGCCTTAGGGTGGTATCTTACAACCCTTCCCCAGACTTAATGGCTTCCTGAGTCTCTGGAATTTCCTTCCTGCACTGCCCACACAGGAAAGGATGTTTATTTCCAGTTTCTTTGAGCTTTTTTACATCCTGCCCCTTGCTGAGAGGTTGCCTTCTTATAAACATCCTCAGAGACCCACCCAAGATATTTAAAAAGATCCAAGTTGACAACAAAACCCAGCCATCACAAGGTCCATCAGGACTGTTCCATGCATGGGCAGGGACTGGGATTAGGGGCCCCAGGGAGGTCCCATATCTACCTTCCAGAACCTCTCACCTATGTCAACAATATCATAGTCAGAGATTGCTTTGCACACTTCAAGGTTATCTAATTTATTAAACCGCAACTTCTAGGACAGGAGGAAAGCAATTGGTGTAGCTTCGTCAGTGTTTCCCACTTCCACATGAAAATGTATATCTGGGCATTTTCTAGTGCTCAGAGGATAGGAGGCTACATGGTAGTCCTGGTTGACAAAGGCTAGGGCAGGAGACTCACAAGGAGAGAAAGGCCTGAGAGGGAGGCTGCTAAGGAGCTTCATGTATCCTTATTTCCACTAAAACTTTTAAAGAGGTGCAATTATTCCCTTGCTTGACCTATTTGAGGAAAGGAGAGGACACAGAGTTCAGCTCTACTGGAAGGTCTGGAAAAGTCACTGTGAGGTTGTTATTGGGGCTGCCTCCTCAATAAGCTCCATCTACATTTTAATAGCTATCAGGGAAGAAATGAAGGAACATCATGGTATTGGGTAAAAACTCTTTTGCTCTTTTTCTAGGATCTTAAAATAATGCTTCCAATGACCAAACTCCTCATGATTATGTTGGGCTTTGCTAGGGGGTAGTAAGTATGATGAACAGGCAGGAGAGATTGGTGTTCCATGAGTATAAAGAAGGTGAGAGAGAACAGCAGAGCTCAGCATGGAGGTATATCATGAATACTGGTTGAATAAATCAAGTCTTTGATTCTGGTATGAAGGCAGAGAATGGGATGGTGTCAGAGTAGAGAAAGACCTGACTAGAGAACACCCCCAGCCCCATCCAGGAGTAGGCTGCCCTTTGCCTAACAGCACAACAGCATGCTTCCCTGATGCTGTGCATGTACAAAAATCGGATTTGGAGGGCTTAACTTTTCAGGCTGGTAGGGTAGGAAGAACAGTGTGGACAGTGGGAGGGGGACCTGCTCACAACAGCTAATGGAACCCATCCTAATCTGTCCTTGAGCAAGGAGCCCTCCTCTGGCTCCGCCCTCAGCCTCTAACAGTCCCCCTGCTAGGAAATCATTGAGAACAAAACTGAGAAAATGTTCCAGTGACAATCCCAGTCATGTGCCCTTGCCAAAAGGGTGAAAGTCATAGTAGGTGTGTGAGGATGGAAGGGAAAGGAGGCCTAAATTATAGCTTTATTTCTAGGAGAGAGGAGCTAGGGGGGCTCATGGTAGAGAAGTTGATAAGCATGCAAGTGGCCCTGAGTTCCATTCTCACCCCCATACCCCCTCCATCCTTCACTACCTCCCAGAGGAAAGTTAGGGGAGGGGAGGGGAATGAGGAAGAGGTAAGTGAGAGGGAAAGGAGAGCTGGAATCTGGGGTTACTATTCTGACTGGGACTCACAACAGGAGCCAGTATGCAGGTTGCCTGCCCCTAATCCTGCTTCTCAGCCAGGCATTAACTGAAATGATGTTTCCAGGGAAGTGTCGATATCCTGGTGGAGAGTGGTAGGCGCGTGCACAATATCTGAGTATTGTGTGTTAGAGTGAGTTCCTTGCAGACTTGGGCTGGGAGCTGCATGACAAGCCACACCCCACTTATCACTGTGTCCCCCAGTGAGGCCTGACCTGCTCTCACTGTCAAGACTCCAGTTTCCTCTGCCTTTCTCTGCATAACAGGGTCTTGGAAATCTGCATTGGTTCTCCTTGCAGCCCCTCTCTACCTAGGTGTGACCTAGGCCTGGTGCCAGCACTCTCTCAGGGCTTTGGACAGGACGTGCCAGGTCAAACCATCCCCCTGCCTGACAGGTCAGAAGTGCACTCCCATCCCTGGCAGAAGCAAGGGAATGCCACAATTTCTTCCTTTATGAGTGGTTCCAATCTATCACAGTTTTCTCTCAGCACATCGATTTAACACAATGATTATTTTTAAACAGAAACAAAAACTGCATGCCAATTGGGAATTACTTGCTGGGTCTAGCTTCAACATTTCTCGTGTTGAACCTGCTCTCCATAAATGGAACCACCCTGCTTGCTTCCAAACTGGCTCCTCCTTTGACAGATTTGACATTCTCGTGGTACTTCCCAAGAGCCCCCAGGGAAGTTCCCCGGGATTCCAGAGGCTGGTAGAGTGCTCATGTTTTCAGAGACTGGATTCTGGCCCAGCAGCCAGGCCTACAGTGATGCTTGATGCTAGACCCTCCCGACGGAACCCAGCCTCTAGCCTTGCTGCAACCTCTTCTCCTCGTCTGGGCCTTCATTTAATTTCCCTCCCCCTCAATGGGACCACCGCCTTGCCGCTTTGGGGCCTTCAGCTCACCAAGCCTGTGCCAAGGCAAAGCCCTCGGAGGGTTGCTCAAAATGACTTCTCATGTCAAGACCCTTGGAAGGAAGCCCACGAAGGGCGAGGAAGGGAGACTGAAAACATTCTCCCTTTTGTGAAAAATGATGGAGGCACCTGTGGGCCCTGGGGTGGGATGAGGTGAATCCCACCAAGACTTCCAGCTCAAAGTAGCCCATAAATTTCCACCACAGGCTCTCCCTCTCAACCAATGCGTAAAGCCAGGAGGCACTGCTTTTCTCCGCGTCCCTTGGTCCCCACCGCGGCGGCAAGGCAAGCCGGGGCCGTGCTTCCAGGGGCCTTGTTTCCCGGGGCCGCTCCAGGGCTCCCGGGCCCGCCGAGGAGCGATTAGGCGCGTGGGCGACGGGCGCTCCGGGATCTCCCCGACCTGCGCCCTCGGCGCTCCCTCGCGGAACGCACCGAGAAAGCCACCGCCGCTGAGTCACGAGAGGGAAGCGCGGACGCCCTACCTCCTCCGTGCGCCCCGCCGCCCCACCCACGCACCGGGCTCAGCCCTTCCCCGGAGGAGGCGCCCGGTGCTCCAGGCCTGGCCTCCTCCCGGTCCCGGAGCTGGGGTGAGGGTAGTGTGACTGAGATCGATTGCATTTCCACTCAGCATCCGCTTCTGGTCGTCCTGCACCCAAGACACCCGTGAGAATCCTAGCTCTTCCCGAGTCCCCCTGTTTATTACAATGGGTAGAATTCCAAGGAATCACCTGGCTGGACCTGGGATGGACTTTGAATCTTGACGGGGAGGTTTAGTAACCCAGGGTACTGCCTGGGTTGTCCAGTCTGAGCAGTCAGAGAAGGGAGAGGCCATGAGCTTAATAAAGTGAGGGTTCCGAGTGAGTACAGCACTTACAGTTATTTGGGGACCCTTTCGGTGACAAGAACTTTTTGAGGAAAGTGCTTTTCTGCAGATACAGGGCTTGTCCCCACTCTGTATCTCCCAGAAGGCTCTTTTCTCTTAGACTTGAAAACAGCAACTCTCCTGTGCCTCCTTTCAGGCTAACTTGATTCTAGCACTCCTTGCCCATGACGATTGAGGTGGTTCTGACTTGTAGCAGTCTTTGCTCTTGGGTCACTGAGTCAGGAGCAATCCTGCAGCCCAGGGTTTTGGCCACACCAGCCTGGGCACAGGCATGCCCCTCCCCAGCCTCTGTCTCCACAGCAGAGATTGGGGCACTGCCTAGGTTGGCATGCTGCCTGAGAGATCACTGGCTTGCCACTGGGGTTGGAGGAAGGCCTTACCTTTCTAAGGCCTGTGAGTCCTTCTCCTAAAATGCCATGTGCAGGAATAAGAGGCTGGACTTTGTTTCAGTGACTTTTAAAGACCTCCACCAGGTAAGCTAGAGAGACAGCTGGTTGGTCCATACCTGACCAATCAGTTTTAGCATCTAGGTTTGAACTCTAGCTAGAAGCACCTCCCACTCAAAGGGAGGGAGTCTATGAAACTTGTCTGAAGGAGTTGTCATCATTCATTCATTCATCACTTAACAAATATTTATTTAGTGACTCCAATGAATGTTCCAGTTACTAATTTTAGGCACTGGAATACAGCAATGAGCTCCCAAATTCTTTTAAAGAAGCTTACAGACTAAAAAGTAAACAAATCAATGAAAACTTACAGAACATCTGAAAGGATACTCTGGCACAAAGGCAAGGAGGCCTGAGTGTGAAGGAGTGTGTGGTAGGCAAGCTAATGTTCTAGCAAAGACCTAGGGGAGAGAAGGTGATTCCGTGCTGCAGCTCCACCCATCCTGACTGTTCCAGTTAGGCCAGAGCCCTAGGTGTGCAGGGAGGATAGCCTGAAGCAAAATCAGAGAGTCTGGTGGGGTATAGGGATAGTTGAATGGTGTAGCAGATCTTATAAGAGATTCCTAACTGGGATTTCCAGTCGAGAAGGCAGTTTGGAAACTCAGAGACATTCCAAGAGTCAGGGTGGCTGCCGGGTTTGGAATAGGAGGTACTTCTCTGTTAACATTCAGTGGACAGGGGCCATGGAGCACCTTCTTGCAGTGCTTTGAACAGTCCACACATAGTGTTTTCCTGCCAACAATGCAAGTGTTTCTAGTTCAGGGCAAAGGCTCCCTATACTCTCTCCTCATCCTTGTGAAGTGTTTGGATGTTACCTTAAGAAAGCCTGGGCACACTGTATAATTTTGAGCAAAGAATGTTTAACAGGAACTTTGGGTGCTAAATTGATTTGGGGTTGAGAATAGATTGGAAAGAGAAGAAGAGAGAAACAGGGACTTTAGGTAGGAAGTTAGCATCCAATCCAGGGGAAGGAATGGTTGCAGTTGGGACAAGGGCAGTAACAGTGAAAGTGGTGTTAAGCTGTTAAGGCAACAGTACTTCCAGTGAGGTCAGTATGCATCCTCGAGAAAGATAGGAGTTGGGGGTAAGCAAGTTCAAGGGTTACGCCAAAGTCATCAGAAGGGTAGATGTTGAAAGTCATAGGTTAAGTTTGAGATGCCCAGCAGATAGATGGGGGGAATATTGAGGGGGCATTGGGATGAGCCAGAAGTAGAAACTTGGGATGTCTTTTTGATTCTTTTTAAGAAAAGAAGCCAGAAAAGACCAGGAACAGAGCAACTGGTCTAGGAGGCAGGGTGGGAGCTGAGACAGAGCAGCCAAAGGGTAGCAGAGGGGTTTCTGGGAAGGCATGAGACAGAGTCCATCACTCCTGATATGCCCAATAGGAAGAAGAATTGTCCAATGCCTTCAGAACATTCAAGTAGTGGCTACCATAAAAAGCAGTTTAGAGAGTGGGGTGGGAATTGTGGTTAGTGTGGTGAGTTCAAGAGAGAAGGGACCTACGAGACAAAGAAACAAAATGCAACATGTAGACCTTGATTAGGTCCCCATTCAAATACAGCAACGAATAAAGGGTTTTTAAGTTAACCAGGGAAATTTGAATGCAGGTGAGGTATCATCTGAGATTAGAGAATTAACATTAATTTAGGTAGGTGTGATAATGATACTGTTATTATATCTTTTACAAGTTCTTACCTGTTAGAAATACATTCTAAGTAAAATATTATCTCTGAGGTTTGCTTCAAAATACTCCAGCAACAATGTGAGGAGGAAGATTCGAAAAAGGTATGTTTGAAGTTTCTCTAGAAAAAGTGTAAGAAGATGAGAGAATTGGGAGGGATGCTAGAAAACTGAAGAATTTTGCTTCCAAAAGTAGTAAAACACTGGGCGAGAGCTAGATGATTGTTCTTTAAGATGGAGGAATGCATATCCCTTTCAGCAGTATGTCAGCTAACTCCCTACACTGACCATACACCTCTGGAGAGAGGCTCTATCCTGAGCACTGCAGGGCAATCGACAAAGACTCCCAGAGGAAGTAATCATTTAATCATTGTAAGTGCATGGGAAATGTGACCGCACTCATTAAGGGCTGGGCAGTGCAGAGCTGCTCTACAGACTTTCTCTCAATATGTCTGAGGACCTCACCATGCGCTAGGCTCCAGCCCACATCACAAGCCTAGTTGGGGTTGTCAGATTCAAATCCAGGCAGTGTGGCTGATCTGGTGCACTTTGCCTCTCCACCCTTTGGATATGCTTCCAAGTTTCCCAGAGAAGGTCTTTTAAAATGCACTTGTCCTTGGCCTCTGTCCTGGAGACTCTCACTCAAGACTGGTAGGGAAGGGGGAAGCCATGTGTGTTCAAGTGAAGCGCTCAGGATTCTGCTGCCACTCCCTGCTTACAAGCCCCTAGGCCCAGCCACACTTGTTTACCAGCACACATCCAGTGATCACACTGGTGCCACACAGAAAGAGCTAGGCTAGCTGGGTTGGGAAATAGAAACAGAGGGGAGTGGAGAGAGGAAGCTGACAGTGTTAGTGCTATTTAGGGATGGAGAGAAGAGTCACTCATCTATTCATGTTGACAGTATCTATTGCCAGTCTCTGCTGTGACACTGGGGATTCACCTTGACCAAATTAAGGGCCCTAGGGCTGGAGAGATGGCCCAGCCATTAAAGCGCTTGCCTCCAGTGCCTAAG
This sequence comes from Zapus hudsonius, assembly GCA_004024765.1. Taxonomy (NCBI): domain Eukaryota; kingdom Metazoa; phylum Chordata; class Mammalia; order Rodentia; family Dipodidae; genus Zapus; species Zapus hudsonius. The sequence goes on from PVHP010003845.1 coordinate 19,827, forward strand.
ACCCAGGTTCAATTCCCCAGGACCCACATAAGCCAGATGCACAAGGTGGCGCATGTGTCTGGAGATCATTTGCAGTGGCTGGAGGCCTTGGTGCTCTCTCTCTCTCTCTCTCTCTCTCTCTCTCTCTCTCTCTCTCTCTCTCTCTCTCTCTCTCTCTGTATGTATGTATCTCTCTGCTTGCAAATAAATAAAATATTTTTTGAAAGGGCCCTGCCATTTGGGAGCTTACAGCAGGAGGAAAAATATACTTGATAAGGAAACTTGCACACATACCATCTAAGCTCACAAAAACTAATTAATAATAATAATAATAATGGGTGAGAGGAAGGTCAATCTGATAGGCCCACTGAGGAGGTGACATTTGAGCAGAGAGAAGAAATAAAAGCAGAAATGGACAGCTCTGGCTGTCAGAATCAGACTGCCTGGATGATCAGCTTTTTGTGAGGAAAGCAGTCCATGCAAGAAGAAAAATGTATGTTTGAAAAATACAAGAAGGAAAGGGTTGCCAGAAGGGAACAAGATAGGGAGCTAGTCAGGAAGAGGTGGTGGTGGAAGGGCTCTCCAGAAGAGTCTGTGGGTGGAAGACTTACAGGAAGTCAAAGGGGTGCAGACCCTGAGCAGGAGAATGATGATACTCGCCAGTGCAGAAAAGAGAGGAGGGGCTCAGAGAGAAGAGGGCAAACAGCTCAGCCAAGTCATCCCTTCCACATTCAGTCATTTAATGCTTAATTTCTGCTGTCCTGGCATTTATATACATTTGTCTCATTTAGCCACACAATCCTAATGGGAAGGTATCATTTTCTCTACTTCTAAAAGGTGCCATCTTTAGGACCTACATAATGGTTGTAGTCTCTTATACCCTGACATTACTGTCACCACTCTAGGTGAAGTCCCTCTGGCATGGGAAATGCTTTCCCCAGACAAAGCCTAATCTGGAACACAAAGGGACAAAAAGGTTTGTCACGCCATTTCCATTCGACAGTTTGTTCACATTCTTGGAGCTTTGAACTTGGCCTGTAGCCCATTCCTCTCTGTCATGCCAGGTAAGATTGGGTTGGAGGACTGCAAGAATGTCACTCGTGTGTAGCACTGGATGATGGTTGGCAGATCACAATGGAACATCAACTCCTTCCATGGGCCACATGGTCAAAAGAACCATGAGGGGACAAAGCATCCTCAGTCTCAGCTCAGTGTGTGTGCACATATGCACATGTCGTATATGGAAATATGTGCACATGTTAGCTACACATCCAAGAGGGACTGTGTGGCTGCGTATGTGTCTGTGTGCATAGGCTTGCTGGAATTTCTACTGAGTTTAGGCAGGACTCCTCATTCTTATGAGTGCATAAAAGGAGGGGTGCTTTTAAGGAATGTGAGCATGGAAGTTTTGGGCACCAAGAAGTGTATGTGTGCATGTGTATGTTTGCTTGTGTGTGTGAACCTTTGCACACTTGCATAAGTGTGTTGAGTGTCAGAGTGTAGCTTATTCATCCAAAGCTAATGGGTCTATGAAATGGGTGAATACTATGGCAGAGTTGATTTTAAGAAGTCAATTGAAGTTATAGGATGGGTGAAGTTCAATGTTTCTGTCTAATTTTAAGGCTCTTGCATTCACAGCCCAGAATCTACCTCCCCTGCAGATATCTGGAACAGAGCAGCAGGGACAGCAGAGGTAATGTTGCAGCAGTGCAAGGGGCACAGGGTGGAGTCTTAGCTGTGGATCTCTGGAGGTCATGAGACCTGACGTCTCTTAGCTCTAGCTTTCCATCTCTCAAATAGCATTAAAAGATAATAACTATTACTAATATATTAATCAGGCTATGTTGTCAGCCATGGGGTTCTTAGAAAATTCACAAGTATCTGTAAGTAGGATTCTGGTCAAATGCAGCCCTCGTGATTATCAGACTTACCTTTCCCATTCCTGAAGAATTATGATTGCTTATAATCCACAAAGTGTGAGTTTGTGGCACAGTGGGCTTGCACTGCTCTGGTATTGAGCAGTAGAACCTGGAGTGAGGCAGCCTCAGAGGTTAGCATGAGCCTGGTGGCTTCCATCTATCCTCTGCCTTTGCTCAGCAGCAGCAAGCTTGAGTCAGCCAGGTGATAAAGAGGTTTCTTCTGAGGGAGGCCAGCAAGATGCAATGAGGCCCAGCTCTGTAACTCATGTAAGTGCTGCCAGCCCAGTGCCAAGGGGCCTCCTGGCTCCGTTCAAAATATCGTGGGCTTCATACGAAACCAGGTTTTGATTTCAACAATTGTCTGGCTGGATTTGTGGGATAGAAAGGAAAGAGCACTGCATGAGCTGAAGGACCATGAGGAGCCTTGACCTTTTGGGGATGGGCTGGATATCTACAGTGGAAGGTGGGGGAGGAGGCTGGGCCTCTTGGTTATCGACAAGTTATAGGGCAGTCTCCTGTTCTGAGTCAAGCTCCCCACAGCCTCCCATATGAGAATGAAGTCTGTGTGATGCTGAGCATAAATCTTAGGATCTTTAAGCCTCTTCACCTGGGAAGTGAGGTTACAGTGAGGTGATTATGGAAAGGGCTTGCATGGTGAATAAGGTAGTATGTCTGTGGCATGCACTCGTGCTTTCATTGGCATGTATGTATATGTTTCATGTGTGAGCATGCTTGATTCACTATGGCTGCTTGATTCACCAGCCCCTCAGGAATCAGGACTTATTTGTGCATTCAGTTGACAGACAGTGAGTGCTCTGTCACACACCAGGCCGTGTCCTGCACTGGATAGAGAGATGAATTTGCCATGAGAGTGGCCTCATTCTAGTGTAGGGGGCTGTGAGATACATATAAACATAAGCAATGCAACAGGAAAACCTGGATATCATAGACTGTTAGTATGTCAGGAGAGCTGCTGAGAGCTCAGAGAAGACACTCCACCCAGGCAGGCCAGAAGCCAGCAGGGTGGCAGTCAGGCACCAGAATGAACTAGGGATGACTTTGCAGGAAGAAAGCCTGTCACTGGCCACTGAAGTTCCCCTACCCATCCAGGAATTTGGAGGAACCTGGGCTCTTTGGTTAAGGTCTGCATAGCTCTCAATCTGTTTCCTAATTGTGAAATAGGGATACAGAACCAGATTTTTCCGTCCTCCGAGCATGCAATGCAGCCCAGGGCTGGGAGAAGTGATCCAACCTGGAACCAGGAAGTACTTGAGGAGGGGCCTCTGTGAAATCCCTTCCCCTGTGAATAGGTGGCTCCTTACAGCTTCATGAAGGGGTACTGCTGGGGCTAGAGGCAGCCATGGCACACTATGAGGCTGGTGAAATAAAACCACCCCAAATTCAACATATAAGGAAGCATCTGTTTTAGTAAGAAGCCTGCAATGTAGAAAAGTCTTGTGGGGACAGTTTCTTTCTGCTCCATGTAGTTGGAGCAAGAGAGATCCAACTGGGGTCAGAGAACTATTTTTTAGTATAGTCATCAAATAACTGGCAAATAGGTCCTGGCTGACGGCTCCTTCCCACACAGGCCTCTGTGCCGCTGTGCTGCTTGGGCTTCCACCCAGCGTGATAGCTGATTTTCTTTTATTTCTACTTCAAAAAAGGAGCAGAAAGTGACACACACAGACCACCTCTCTGCCAAGGAAGGAAGCCATGAGAGGAAGGTGTTCCTAGGAGGCTTGGCCAATCACTACTGCAGGAAAGCTGAGTCACGAGGACCTGGGAAATTCCCTGGGATTTGGCAACCAGGTCTTTGGAATCCCTGTTGTAGTTCTGCTGACTTTCCCAGAGAAAAGCTGATAGGCAGGAGAAAGATGGAGGAAAGTTCATATAGCCTTACCTCTTCTGAAAGCTGGCAGAGAAAGGAGAGAGTTGTAACCAAGACAGAAAGATTGTGAAGAAATCATGGTTTTAGCATATGAGATTTGAGCAAGTTTATGTGCTGAAGCTAAACAGCCTGTGAAACTGGTGACATTGAAGACCAGCAAGAGAGGAGAGAGGAGAAAGACAGGTCAGGGTCTGGAAAGGACATGAAAACCTTGAGGTCAAAGGGAAAGGGGCAAGGGAAGCCTGAAGCTAGACATTCATAAAGGTCACTATTTGTTAAGCTAACTTCTATTTCTATTTAAGTGCTTTATGTGTCAAACTCTTTAATATTGTGTTTGGGAATATGGTTTGCCCCTGTCAAAATTCATATTGAAGCTTATTTCAAATGCATTTCAATATATGGTATTGAAAATAGGTGCAACTTTTAATAGGTGGAGCCTAGTAGGAGGGAGATGAGTTTTAAGGGATTAATACTTGTTTTAGAGGAGTGGATTAATTTCTATAAGAGCAGATTAGTTCCTAAGAGAGTAGTCTGTCGCATTGAGTTTAGCCTCTCCCAACTCTCTTGGCCCTCTCCATGTGAGCTCTCTGACATGCACTCCTGCAATCTGATGCCAATTGTGATGCTTGTAAAGAGCTGGAGCTAGTATCATGCTGTTTGTTCTTCCCAGCCTCCAGAATTATGAGCCAAATAATCCTCTTTCCTTTATACATTAGGTAGCATCAGGAATCTTATCATATGAACACACAGGGACTATGACAGTTATTAACCCCATTCCACCAGTAAGCAAACAGAGGTAAAGTTTGTACAGAGGCATTAGGAAGAATTGTTCAACAAAGCTTCTTGTAGGCAGTAAGAAAGGGATGGCTGTGGAGGGCACTGAGGATGAGCAAGAGCACCTCTCTAAAACAGCAGAACGGAATGGGTAGGGTTAGGGTTAGCCTTGACAATGGAGGGTTTTTGTGTTTTCTCAAGTTTGGGATTTAGGGTGGGGCTAGGGTTTTGTTTGCTTGTTTGTTTGTTTGTTTGAGTCAGGGTCTTCCTCTGAAGCTCAGGCTAGCCTGGAATTTACCAACTAATCCGAGCTGACCTTCTCTCTTCATGGGAATCCTCCAATCTCAGCCTTCCAGATTAGGATTACAGGTGTGAGCCATCATACCCAAGCCTTCCAGTAATTTTTACATTTTGTTTTGGAAAGTTTTTCTTTAAAATTAAACCTAACAGCCATCTCTAATACATAAAACAGAGAAAGTCATACTTTTGTTAATTATAATACAAGGTTCTATGCTATGCCTTCTCCACTTTCCTCTTTTAGGGTGTGTGTGTGTGTGTGTGTGTGTGTGTGTGTGTGTGTGTGTGTGTCTGTGCACAGGTGTGCACATGCCACACTGGGTGTGCAGAGGTCAGAGGAGGAGTTTAGCTATGTCCTCACCTTCTACCTTGTGTGAGGCAAGATCTATCATTGTTCACTGCTGTGCTCACTAGGTTACTTAGCCCACAAGCTACAGGGGATTCTCCTGTCTCTACCTACCCAGAGCAGTAGGTGTTCTGGGAGTGCAGATGTTTTCACAGAATCCAGTTTTACATGGGCTCTGGAGATCTGAACTCAGGCACTCACACTTCCACAGCCAGCACCCTATCCATTGAGCAATCTTCAGAGACTTCCACTTCCTCTTAACTCTGATGCCCCTGGAGCAGCGGTGGTTTTGGAACCAGAGGTTTTGGGTCCATATGAGAAAAACACTGGGTTACCATGAGACCAGCCTCATCTTCACATGGAAGCTGCAGGGTGGTTTCAGGTCTGTTACCACCTTTTCCCCTGGTGGCAGGGACAGGAAGACCTGCAACACTGCCCCCAAAGGAAAGTGAGAACATGTTGAGGGAATGGAAGCCAGGTGTGAAGACATCAACCTTTGGCAGGTTCACACAGAACCCTGAAACCTGGCTGCCTCACCACCCTGTTCTGATATCAACTGACTGATGTTTTCTGTGTCATGTGCCCAGGCTGCCAGAGCAGCTGTCAACACTCCCTTTACTGAGATCTGTTCCAGTAGCTGTGCTTTGTCAGGCTTAACATCCTGCAGAGGACATCTACATGACCTCCACAGCCCCAGGCTGGGTAGAGGAGAATGAAGGCAATAGGGTGGCTTGGGGGAGAGGGGATGTGCTAGTTAGCTGTGGTTGCACTATGGCAGAGTTCCTCAGCAGCAGACTAATTGCATCAGCCATAGTCATTAGGATTCTGCCTCTGTATGAGTGTTTCTCTCAAGTTAATTTCCCATCCAGAGTCAAACCAAATCCCCTTACCTCAGTAAACAAGGCAGGGACAGGAGCCTCATTTGCTATCAGGAGACCATCAAATCTACTCTATTTCTATCACTACAGTTTTGCCTTTTCTAGAATGCCCTTCCTTCACTGGAATGCTTTTGACATTCATCCATGATGTACATGTAGGCTGGCTCCTCTCTACTCTGTATAGCACATGCTCCACTGTATGGATGGATATACTACAATTGGTTCCTTCATTTACCAAACAGTGGACATTTAAGTTGCTGTGGGTTTTCCTACTATGTACATTTGTTGCCGTGACCAGTTTTGTGTTTTATATGTTTATATCTTAGGTAACTGCCTAGGAACACAATTGCAGGGAAATATGACAAGTGTGTCTAACTTTATAATAAGCTACTTCCAAAGTGTTGGATCATTCAGCTTTTCTGCCAGAAGAGTGTGAAAGTTCCAGGAGCTGCATACCCTTGCCAATACTGTTGTTGTCAGTCCTGGATTTTAGTTGTTCTGGTGGGCATCTAATGACATTTCATTGTGATTTTAATTTATATTTCCTTAATGACCATGAGTGTCTGCTCATGTGCTTATTTTCCTTGCTTTGTTTTCCTTGGTAAAGTGTCTATTCAAATTTATTGTATATTTTCTTTTACTATTATGATATAAGAAGTCATTATTTTTCTTATAAGTATCTTTAAATGCAAAAAGTTGGGGCTGGAGAAGTAGCTTAGCAGTTAATCATACTTGCTTACAAAGCCTGATGGCCTGGGTTTGATTCCCCAGTGCCCATGTGGAACCAGATGCACAAAATGGCCTATGTATCTGGAGTTTGTTTGCAGTAGCTAGAGGCCATTACATGCCCATATTTTCCCTCTCTCTCCCTTCCCAAATAAATAAATTAATTAAAAAGTAAAAAAGAGAAAAGTGCTGATTTAATTTTTTTTGGATAAAGTGTCATTCTTTCATTTTTAGTGGCTTGTGCTTTTGCACACCCTGAAGCCACAAACTATCTCCTATGTTTTTTTTGAGAAGTTTTATAGTCTTGTGTATTGTTTTAGATCTCTGATATATTTTGTGCTCATTTTTATATATAATGGGGACATGCCTTACATTACATTACCCTTCTGTTCTAATATGTAAACATTCATGTGGTTTAAAAGTTGAAACTATATAGAAAAGATACAAGAAATGTCCTTTAGGCAAACTCCCCCCTCCACACACACACACACACACACACATTGTCTTTATTTTTTTTTTCTTTTTTCTTGGCACTTTTGGGGATTGAACTCAGAGCCTTATGCATGCTAAACACATGCTGTATCATGGAGCTATACCCAGCTCCACTCTTATAATTAAAGAAGCTCATTTTTAAGTTTTGCAGACACAAGTAGGATCTCCAAGTTGTTTTGTTTTTCAAAGTGGTTTTGATACTTCATCCTGGACTTCTCCCGGTATCTTTTCTTTCTATTTCTCATGTTTAGACACAGACAGATTCTGGGAGGCGAGAATACTAAGAGAAAGGGCAGGGGCGGTCTTTAGGCCTGGCTGGTACTAGTGAAGGCGAGAGTAAGGGACAGACTGGAAATGAGTTTGTGGTGTTTTTCTTTTTCCTAGAGCTCCAGGCAACTCAAGAGGTTCCCTGGCTGCTTCCTCCCAGCTGGGTGTTAAATTCCTCCAGTCTGATAAAGAGATGTGTGAGGGGCCCTCCTTCAAAATTATCCCACTGGAATCTGGGGTTTCCCTTCTTATTATTCTTACTCTCCTGCTGTTGTCCCCTTCCTAATCCTTCTGCCCAATTCTTGACAGAACTATTGGATGCAAGGGAGCTCTGACTCTCAAATACAGATGTGGAAAGTTACAAGTGCATGACCTTCTGCAACATTTTGCAGTGTGTGTGGGTACATGTGTGTACTGAGGCAAGTTCTTACCATATAATCCAGCCTGTCCTAGAACCTACTATTCTCCTGCCTCAGCCTCTGAGTGCTGTGATTACATGCAAGTGCCACCATGCTTGACTCAATTCTGTTATTCTAATATGTAAATATTCATGTGGTTTAAAAGTGGAAATTATATAGAAAAGTTATAAGAAATGCTCAGGAAATTCTCAGAGCCAACACATTTATAAGCTCCTTGCTGCTGACCTTAATGTCTCTTCTTCCAGGCAACCAGCTGCCCTCCACTCCCTGTTCTGCTCCTGGCCATATTGCTATCTCAGCCTGCTCATTCTTTTGACAAGCAGGGTCCTTTTGTAGCTCAGCCTACCCTTCCCCCTTCTTTTGAGTCCCTTCGGCTTCTCTACAGAGCTGTACTCCTGACTTACTTAGATGAAGCTCTCAGTGGCCCAGAAACACAGCCTCCTGCAATGTTCCTCTCTCACCCCCTAAGCATGCTGATCTCCTTCTGGCTCCAGCCCTAAAACGGGGCTGGAGCTCCATAACCATAAAAACTGTCACTATGACTACAGACTATTTCACACTGGGACTTTACCCCAGCTACCCACAATCTGGCTCCCCCACTGGTACCCATATGTCTGAAAGACAGGATTGATAACGCCAGAGGCTGAACTGCCTAGGCATGGGCTCTGGAGTTACAGAATAAAGAAGAGGCTCTTGGCCTTAATACCAAGGGATCTCCTCACTGGGAATTCCAAGACCCAAGAACTAAGAATGAACCATGTTCCATTTTTTCTGGTTACATCAGCTCCATTCCTCCAGGGCCACAGCCAGATTCCTGCTGCAGGGTGGGTTAGGGCTGTAGGATAGCAAGGCTTGGATTACATTCCTGGTGTGCCAAGAAGGGATCCTCCACCATTCACAGTGTGGTGATGGCACTCAGGACAGTGGGGCCCATTCTCTTTTCTTTCCTTCTCTAGGAGCAATAGGAAGCAGTTAAAGCTTGGTCCTTGGCTCTCAGCTCCACCTGCTAGGGACCCTTTTTCTCTGCACTAGATCTCACAATAAAATGGGGATGCTGAGTTGTTGTATGTCACTTCCTGCCCTGATGTCATGGGGGAGACAGAACATGTTCAGGTAGCAGGTTCTGGGAGCAGCTGATCTTTGCTATGTGGAGGGGTCATTTCTGCCTTGGAGTAGCACTGGTTCATTTCAGGGATGCAGGCAGCATTGTTGGTGGAAAACAGGAGTCTTTCTTTCTCTGTCATTTAAACTGATGAAAGAGCTGGTCAGGAATGTGAAGGAATACAAGGCTCGCCTGAATGGCTTTCACCTTCATGGCAGGCCTGTATGGGTGCATTGCATTTACTTCCCTTAAAAGCCTGCGAGGTACAGATATTGTTATCCTGGTGTGAGTGGTGAGAACACTGAGGCCTTAAATGAACTAAATAGGACTAAAATGGACACATAGGGATTAGGATCCATTTATGGGGATCTGGAGTACCCTACAAGCCTGACTTGGGAAAGACCTCAGGTTGTCTCTCCTGAGGAAAGGAAGGCTTGATATGTAGACAGATGAGCTCTTCTCAGAGTTCCTGGCATTGTACATGGACAGGCTATGATGGTCTGTCCTGGCAAGACCCTCTACCATCCTAGAGACCCTATCTCCTCCCTCCTGTCAGCCTCTGGTTTCAGCTTTCTCTCTGGATAATGAAAACTCCCAGGGATGGTAGGAAGAGAGAAAAACAGAGAGAGGAGGGCCACATCCACAGAGAGCCAGGCACAAGGCTCCAGGGCAGTGTCAAGGCAAGTCTTAGTCATTCATTAGAGGACACATAAGGCCACGTTCCCTGTCTGCCTTCTCATCGTGTCTTCTTTTCAAGTTTTAATCACACTGAGCATGAACAGAGTAACAGGTATTGAGCTAGGTGGACATTGGGCACTCTAAGGCCAGGCTTTGCAAATAGACACATGAATGCTCACTTTTAAAAATCTTTCTGAAAAGAGACATGGGCATGATCCTTTACACCAGCCTGCCTAGGATTTAGCTCAACTAATAACTAGTTGTGTGACTAGTTATTTTTCTCATCACTTTACTAAATACCAATGGATACTGCTTAAGAGAGGAAAGGTTTATCTTGGCCCATGGTTTCAGGGGAGTTTCAGTCTATCATGGTGGGGAAGGCATGGGAACTGGAGAAGCTCAGCAGGAATGTGTGATAGAGCTCCCCACATGGTAACCAGACCAGGAAGCAGACAGCTCTGGCCAGAACCAGAAATATGTAGACTCTTCACAGGCTCACTCACAGTAATCTCCTTTTACTAGTTGGACCCCATGTTTAAAAATTCCACAAACTCCCCAGACAGCACCTCTAGCTGGGGACCACATGTTTCACACATATAGACCTATGTTTCACACTGTAACAGTGACCTGCAGCAAGTCACTCACCTCCTCTGAGTCCTGATTTCCCATTTGTACAAAAGGGGCTGATAATGTAAGGTTTGAGGCCACAGAGACCACTCTGAAAGGAAGGGAAGACTTTAATCAAAGAAAGAACAACGAGCTGTGGGCAATCTCAACAGATCAGAGAAAAGCCGCCCAGAGTGGGCAGATTTGGAATTATAAGGGAAAGTGAAACTGAAGTTCAGGAATTTGTCACTTAGGCTCCCAGGTGGGGGGCCCAGGTGGTCACAGCTCTCAGGATGTAGGAAGGAATGTCCCTCCAGCCAAATATAGATACCGCAGGGTGGGATTTTGCAAGGCAGACTTTATCTCTAACTCCTGTTAGAGATCTGGTTTCTGATGTTGACACTTCTCTTGAAGCTCATCACACCAGTTCCCCTCAAGGGAAGCTGAGGTCCTGTGGGTGGACTCCATTTTGGGGCCTGAGTTTTGACCTAGCAGATAACATATACCATAAAGAGTTGCTATGAAGAGGGAGGCAAATGTTAGTAAAAACTCAAGATGTTATAGTGGTTCCCAAATACAAGGGGGCCTCTCTTCTTCCGTAGAGTTATGAGGAAGTTTTGTTGGATGTTGGGGTTTTGTGAAAATTAATAATTTAATATATGGAAAGTACTTAGAAGCACACATGTCACATGGTAAACTCTGAAATGATAAAGCAGTCATCAGTATGTTCCTTCCCACCTCATCATCATTCGTGTAGCACCTAAACCTGGCCTTAGCACTGAAACTTCTGACCTTCTTTGCACCTCTGCAGTTTTTCTGATGATGTCCCTTTTGTGTTCCAAGACCCCATACACCCAGCACACCATGTGACAGCTGTCATATCTCCTCAGTGTCCCCTCTCTGTGACAATTTATGTCTCTTGTGTTTTTTTATGCATTTACAGTTTTGAGGAGTACTGACTGGTCCAGTATTTTGTGGATTATCCCCAAATTAGAAGCTAAATTGTCTGCTGTATTTCTCACAATTACTCTGGAGCTATGGGTTTTAGAGAAGGATGACCCTAGAGAAGTGCCTTTCTCATCACAGCTCCAATTTCAGTTGTGATGGGAATGAGTTCTTTGGCTTCCTCCATTTAGATTCTCCTTCTAGGTGGAGGGAAAGGAAGTCTGTAAGGTTGCGGGCTAAGACCTGCCCAGGTCAGGGGACTTGGCCAATGATCTTGATAGGTAGGTGGTTGTGATAGGCAAACAGGTCATGCAATTCCCTGAGGAAAGGCAGGGAGGGTCCAATGGGAGCTCTGATGCATCTGGGGAGGCCCAAGGGCAGGAGGCAGATGGAGGAGCAACAGGGAAAGGGCTGAAGGACAACTCCCTACGCAGTGGTGGAAACCCCAACAGACTGAATCCCAGCAGCACTGCCAGCCACACCTAGAGTACAGAAGGGTTCAGTGACACCCATGGCATGTGCCAGTACAGAAGAAGACTAGGCTTTGGGGTCCCTGGGAGTCTGCCCTCCGTACCTGGAGCCAGGAGCAGCTCACAGCTTGGGAGTATGCCTCTGGGGAAAAGAGATGAGATGAGAGCCATCTACCTGGTCCTCTGTGCCAACTGATGATTGTGGCTCAGTGAATTATCCTTCCTGAAACACCAAGGCCTGGCTGGGGGAAAAGCTGTGCCTTGTCTATGACTCTTGATGGCTTTTTCAGGAATTCCATATCTACCCTGGGCACAGATGTTGACTGGTGAACTGGAACTGGAGGTCTAGTTAGGCTTTATCCACACACCTATGTCACCTGCCCCTCCATTGTTGGGGCTCTGATCCCTTCTGCTTCCTGCCCCTGACCCCAAGGGATGACCTTGTTCCTGTTTTTCAAGACAGAAAGTCCTGGGTGCTATCATACTAGCTTTTTGGTTCTAGATAATTCTGTGGTTTCTGAATTGTCTCAGGAACTCAAGGCTGGGAAAAGGAAATGGGAAATTCTGGAAGACTCAACACTTCACTGCTCTACTCTGGGCCTCAGCTCTTCTGTAACATGAGGGATCAGAGTCAGTTATTTTCTTTATTCTGTGGCCGTACTAAACATTGAACCACAGCATAGTGCATTCTCAACACTCATCCTTCCACAGAGCTACACCCCAGATTGCCTCTGTAAAATGCTAAAGGTGCATTGATTATTCAATTATAATCATAGATTAAATCTAATCTATAATCAATCATCTGTTAAATTAACAGAGCCAAGATAAAAATTGCACAGGATCTCTGAAATCACATCAATACTTGTGCTGGTTCTGTGACATTCTCAATTCCTTGCCCAGGTATATTTGCAATTTTAATGTATTTACAGTAATATCATACACGGGAGTTTATGTTGCAGTTTTTGGTTAACATTATAACAAATACTTTTTTTAATTTCTTATTCTTACCTCTTTTTTACCTACTGCAGTAGCCAAAATTAACATCTTGGTTTGCATTCACAAAATATAGTGTATACATACAGAATTTACATTTGGAGAAGAAACTCATTGTATATTTTACAAAATTAGGACTATGCTATATAAGTTTCTCTGCATACCACTGTTCTAATTCAGCTATATGTTGTGGGCATCCATCTAGGCCAGAGATAGAGAATTGATTCTTTGGATAAGTGTGTGATTCCAAGGTATGAATGAAAGTATCACTATTGCTTCAACCATTCCCTGACAGATGGGAACTCATTTTGTTTCTAATTGTTCCCCCAACACACACCGAAACAATGCTGCCCTAAACATTCAGAATAAATGACTTTATGAGTAGAATCTTGCATTTCTGCAAACATAGACTCCCAAGGATGGGATTCCTGGATTGGAAAGCATGTGTTCTCTAACCCCCAACCCCATACAAAAACAGCTGTAAGATTTCACACAGAGTTAAATGGTGCTAAAAAGCCCCTGTCTCCCACATCCACACCAGCACTCATAGTTAGTAATCTTCTTAGTGTTTGCCAACCTAATAGATGGGTTACAGAATTTTAGTGCTACCTTAATTTGGATTTTCCTGGCTGCTATCAATGTGTAATATCTTTTCAAATATCTTTTGGCTCTTTGGATTTCCTCTTCTGCCAATGGCTATTTGCATATTTTTCCTGGGTTTGTCTTTGCATTATGACTGTGTTAGAGCTCAATATAAGGAGAATATTATCTTGTTGGATCACATTTCTTGTCACCATGACAAAATTCCTGACATAGTCAACTTAAGGGAGGAGAGGTTTATTTTGGCTCACAGTTTTAGGGGGTACAGTTCATTATATCAGGGAAGGCATGGAGGCTGGAGCAGCTTGGACCATAATAGTGGGAACAACTGGCCTATGGCAGTGGAAAGTTATAGCACAACTTATCCACATGTTGGTGGGTCAGGTAGCAGGAAAGGCCTACCCACAGTGACCCACCTCTGTCAGCCATGCCTCTCATCCCAACTATCCAAAGAGCACCACCATTCAGGTATTTAAACACAGGAACCTATGGGGACCTCAAGCCATAACATTTACCTACTGTCTTACATGATATAAATATAACTTAGTATCTATGGCCTTTGGACTTACTAGACTTTTTTTTTAAACAAAGTCTCACTATGTAGCACCAGCTGGCTTTGAACTCACTAAGCAGCCCAGACTGGCCTCAAATTCATGATCCTCCTGCCTCAGCCTCCAGAGTACTGGGATTAGAAGAGTATACAATGCCCAGCATATCTTTTTCTTAATGACTTTTCAGTTTCCTATTTTATCTTTAAAAACAATACCCCTAAGTCATAAGCAATATTTTCAAGTTTCCTTCTAAACTTGCTTTTTTATTTAATTTGAACATATACTCTTTCTGGAATTTAATTTATCTAATTAAGTTTTGGTCCCAATGTTACTTTCTTTCATGAGAGCAGCCAAACTTTTGTTTATGTTTCTAGTCTCTGATGTCAGAGCCCAAGGGTTCTCAAGAAGTTCTGGTGAGGCAGCTACCAAAAAGAAGGCTGAGATGTTGAAGAAGTGGTATAGACTTTCCACTCCCTAGCCACAGAGCTATTTTCCATTGTTCTTTTACAAAATGAGCTTTGAGTAAAGCCTTGGTTTGGACAAGGTGCTTTGGGCCTTAAAAATTTTTTTTTGAAACCCTTCTTTCAGATGGTTCCTAGGCCCTTCCAGATCTGATGTTCTCTGACTCCACAATGCCCAAGTTTGCGACCAGTTAGGAAAGGAAAAACAACAACAGGGCAGGATGACTTCATCCAACAGTGACTGCAGTATTAACTCCAAGTTGACTCAGACTGGGTATCAGTATCACAGTGTTTTAGAGGGGAAGGGACCTTGGCAATTCTTTAGTGCCTCTCCATCCTGGAGGCCTGTGGAATCACCTGGAAGTTTATAAAAAGTTGTGGCACCCTAGAGCCCTGCCAGACCATGTGACTCAAAGTCCCTGAGGGGTAGGCCCAAGCACAGTTATACTTAGAAATCTGATGAGTCTAATATGAAGCTAATGTTGAGAACCACTCCTCTAGTTCATCCCTCGGATGCTGATTGCTTAGATCTAGAAAAGGTAAACCATGCAGCTGGCAAGCCTTAGAGTTGGGCTTGAACCAGAGTTTCCACTGTTGGGTTGACTTTCTCTTATCAAACAGCCCTCATCAAGCAGCACACCTTGAACTTGGAGGAGGCAACTCTAAGATCTCTGTCTGGATGCTTTGGAACTTTGCATATGAAGTGCTTCAAAATCTGTGCATCCTCAGTGGGTAGACTGGGTTCTGCTTGCAGGGCCTTCGAGGACCCAGAACATAAGGAACTAACTAGAAATAAAGATGCTCCATAAATGGCACAGAAGTACAAGAGCAAGAGCATGGAGCAGGGCAGGGTGCAGGAAGTGGAGTTGGAATGGGTCCACAGGGACTAAAAAGATTGTAATGGACAGAGTCTATCCTCCACAATTGGCTGGGGCACTGTCTAACCCTCTCAGTGTTAAGCTGGGGCACCCAAGCCTGAAAGGAGCAGCCATGTTTGGGGCAGATGCCTGAACTCCTGGCCAAGCTGGCTCAGCCTTCCTTATGCTCTGACCTTCTCCCTCTGCTCTGCCCACAGGAATGAGACTGTTCTGCACCAATTCTGCTGCCCTGCTGCTGATGCCTGCTCTGACCTGGCCTCTCAAAGGTGCGACCTGGCCCTTCCTCCCCCCCACCCTTCCTCTGTCTTCAGCCCAGCACCCAGAACTCAGCACTGGCTGCCTCACCTCCCATCTGTCTCATGAAGTCTGCTTTCCTCAGTCTCCCATTCCTCTTTCCTTCCTCTGGACCTGGAGGATCTATTCCCACTTTTCAAGGTCATTACACCCTGTTGCTCATATCCCCAGCCATAATCCTTCTGAACAGCTTATATAAATATAAATCCTGAAAACCCCCAAGGAGATGAATTTGACTTTGCCTATATGCATATTTTACATGGTGGGTAGCTGGACTCAGGGAGCACTCTACCCATGACAGATTCAGTTTTCCTTCTACTCTTTCTCTTTCCATAAAGGAGCCAAGGAGACTGACTTTAAGTTTATGGATTTCTCAACCTCACTTAGCTGGCTAACAACTTGGAAGGGAAGAGTGGTGGTGACACAGCAGAATTTGTGTCACTGCTCTGAGTTGTCCTCATTCTCTCTGGGCCCATCATACTTCCTCTTGCCTCCTGTCACCTTCCCATGTGGTCATCTTCATCATGTTCTCACCATGCTCCCTCTGTGCTCCTCTTCCTCTGCTTGCCCTCATGCTCTTCACTTCCTCTTCCTTGCCCATACCACGGTTCCCTCCCTCTCACCTTGCTCTGTTTTCAGTCTCTGTTGCCATCCTCTTCTTACATTTTTCTTTGCTTTCCTTCACTTAGGCCTGGGCCCATCTTTAGTCACCTGATATAAGAATGAATTTGGCCCGTTTATTTTATGTCCCTGAACTTCAGTTTCCTCATCTGTATAGAAGGGGGATGGTCTGTCTAGAAAGTGGCATTTACATATAATGTCACTGACCTCTCAGTTGCTCAGTGAGGTCACATCAGGTAGGTGATCCTCCCTGATGTGTACAGAGGAAGGTAAGATGAGAGGACCCCAGGACTAGTTCACAGTCACACAGTAGTCAGTGCCTGGGCTCAACTTGAAGCCTTGGACAGCTGACACTCACCACTTTTACATGTGAAATTCACTGACTCTATAATTATTTCCCCTAAAGAGCAGTTATAAGAAATGATGGCTATTAACCTCAGGTACAGAAAAGCACCCTCAAAAGGCAGGGGAAGGGGTATTAGAGAAAAAGGCAGGACTCTGAAGAAGTGACTAGAGGGAGGAGGGAGATGGGCCCAAGGGGAGGGCACGCCATTGGGATCCTTAAATTCAAGGCCCAGGGAAGAAGAAGAGCTTCCTGAGGCTACCCTCAGGAAGGAGGATGGGAGGAAAAATGGAAAGAGCAAGTACTGTACCCCTGTTTTGTGTGGCCTCTGTGCTAAGCTTGGGACATAAGACACATAAGGACCCCTGGGAGGCCCTCCATCTAGTGGTTGTATCCTAATGATACCCCCAGATTGAAAACAGCTTACTGAGAAACTAGAAGGAGGAAGAGCAATGGGAGATGCAACAATAGTAGGAAAGAAGAGAAAAGAGGAATGGAGGGCGCTCTGGGAGGCACAGGGGTAACACAGGTGGAGGAAGAGGCTCTGTCTTCTGTGAGCTGTCTCTGTTCAGCCACACAGCCTGCATCTCCTTCTTAAAAATGTCCTTTCTCAGCAGAGGAGGAGAAGGGGTCCTCCACTCAATCTATTCAACTCAAGAATGCTGTGCTGATGCTGCCTGAGCTCAGGGCTTCTTTGCTTCTTTGTGAGGTGGATAACTTTTGGGAAAGCTTGGCCTTGTTGCTGGTGCTTTCCTCCCACCTTCACATTCCTCCATAAGCAAACTCTCCTCTGAGATGGTAGCCCTGGGTCCACGTGGGAAGGGTTGTAAGGAGCTGATCTACCCAGTGAAATTAGGAAGGTAGGTACACGCTCTTAGTTCAGATAAGGTTACAACAGATGAAGGTTTTTTTTTTCCTAAGGTTTAGGGCAGATGCTGAGAAATGTCCCTTCTCCTTAGAGGTGCAGGTCCTGGGCTTAGATAGAAGGTAGAGGTGCTGGGGGAAGGAGGTTAGGAGGTGGGAGACTCTTGGGAATTCAAGGATTGGAACATGGGCCCTGACCACTCCAGCCTTCCCTTTTGCATAGGGCAGGCAGATACCCAAGACAGTTGCCTGCCACCAGTGCCCAGATATTTCAAGCTGTCTGGTCTGTCTGTCTGGTTTGTAGTTTCCTAGAGCCTGTTTTTGTCTGTCTAATGTCAGTTTTTTGGATCCTCTGGGAGGAGAGCCCTGTATTTTTTCTGTGTTTCTAATAATGCATGTGCCAGTTAGTTTGTCTGTTCTTGGTTTCCAGACAGGAGCACAGGTTTTCTCCCACAGACTCTCAACAACATCCTGGCTCCTGACCCTATCAGTGACCCCTTCATAACACACCTCCAAAGAGAGCAGAGCCAAACCTACGCTGCAGTTTAAAGATTACGTCAAGGTCAGAGACCAGGTTGAGGGACTAGCACAGGATAGGTAGGCCAAGCAACACTCTAGACCATCCTCTGGACCCTCACAAGTTAGCCTATTTCTAACCAAGCTCTGCCAGTACCCAGCCCCATCATGGCCTCCTCTGAGGATTAGTGGAGATAAGCTAGCTGGTTTCTACAGGACACTCTGAGTGACAAGGACTGCCAAACCAGTCAGAAAGATCTCAGGTCAAGAACAAGCACTCAGTTCTGGGAGCTTCTCCCCACTTTCCTGTTTTCCAGATGAGGCCAGCGTCAGTGCCAGTTTGTATGGTTACAGTCCACACTACAAAGCTGAGCCAGGTGTTATAGTTTTATACTATCGAGTTGTTTGTTTCAGGACCACAAAAAATGAGGCACACAAATGGCAAGGGGTGAGTAAAGCAAGGGATATTTAATGAGAAGAAGGTTGAAATGCCCCAAAGTGACAGGGTAAACATGCTTAGGATTTCAGCCAGCATCCAAAAAAGAGAAAGAAAGTTAGAATTCAGAAAAGAAGGCAGACTCTTAGAGGGTCAATAAGCAGTTGCAATGAAGGAGGGCACAGTAGATTATTTCCTTAATGGAATAAGGATTCTTCCCACTTCCTAACATGTCTGTAAGTAAGAGGTGGTCTCTTGACCAAGTTTGTGATTAACAAGCTCCACCCAGAACTAGAGGACATTGTTCCTCTCTTCAGAAGGAAGAGGCTCTTCCCTATGGAGGGGTGGATGAGATGTTCCCTTTCTAATGTTACAAGAGAAAGAGGAGGTGGGATTCTTCAAAGACCTTCAAACCTAATGTCTGCCTACTCATAACATAAGGACCCATTCCTTAGCCCCTCATCTCCTAGGTGAAGTGGGAGCAGTTTATCTACCTGGCAGTTACATAAACCTAAGGCCAACACTACGTCCATAATAAACTGCTATCAGAGAGACATGCAATCCTGCATGGACCTCCACTAGCTCCCCAAAAAGGAAGGAAGCTTCATCATAGGGAGGTACAACAGAGTCCCCAGGCTCTGAAAGAGCAGCTGGGGTCTACATCAGGAGGTAACTCTCTCTAGACCTAGGACCTGCCAGAGAGCAGTGTTTGCTGGAGTGGGAAGACCTGAAAGTGAGGAAATCTGGGAGCTTGGGTGTCTGCAGGGAGTTGTTAGGAGTGGCATCAGGTGGGAGCTTGGGTGTCTGTAGGGGGTTGTTAGGAGTGGGCATCAGAAAGTGGCATGGTAGAAGAAGGAGGGGGCACCAGAAGGAAGGAGTCTGTCAGGCTTCTGGGACTCAAGGAGCCCAGTAGCAGGTCCCTTCTTTCTTCCTGCTGGGTTTCCTTCACCACCTGCCCCTCCTGCCACCCACCTCCCATTCCTTTAATGGAAGCCAATCTTCCTCATCTCAGCCCCATTACCACCCACAGAGAGAAGTGAGCAGCAATTCTGGGAGCTGCTGGGAAGTGATTGGCCAGTTCCCAGGTCATCCATTGTTTCAAATGTCACTGGGCCTGTATGTACAATTACAAGCCTATTCAGTTTCAAGAACACAGTCGTGTCATCATGGCAGTGAGGAGGAGGTGGAGAGGAAGAAACATCAGGTCCCTCACCTGTGAAGGGAGAGGGATCCCATCAGGCAACTGCTGCCCCTTGGCAAGCCATACTGGCTGGAGGACCTACCCCCAGCTGACAAGCTTTTTCTTGAGGGCTGACTGCCTCTGTGGGAGCCAGGCTCAGAGGTACTTATGGTGATCCTATCTGGTCACCGAGCATGAGAGCCCTCCACTAGCCCACAGCTGCCCCATTGGCTTGGCTCCCTAATGCCCACTCCTAAGCATCCCCTTTGCAAATGTCCAAGCTTCCACCTGATACCCACCCCTAACAAACATCCCTTTGCGGACACCCATGTTCCACCTGATGCCCACATCCTGACACTTGGACAGGAGAGGTGCTGAATGTTTTGAGTAGGTGGATAAGGGTACCTCCAAGCTCCCTGCACACTTTATTACACTCATTCTGTGAGATGGATGTGCCGCATGCATGAGTTCAGACAAGGACCCTGAGTGTCATGGTGGAGGGACTACAGCTAGTGAGATCTGGTACTGGAAGCTGAGCCAGGTCTAACTCCAAAACCCTTTTCCTCCCCACCCTAGCTGCCACGAGGATCTTTTTTTCCAGAGCTCACGGAAAATCTTTCCATTACATTCACTTTTAAATAACATCTACTTCCTCTAATTATAAGTTATAAAAGAGAGTTGTTGAAAATGTGGTGGACACAAAAATAAAATGTGAAAAATAAAAATTGAATCCAGTAATACAGAACTCACTGCTATTAATATTTGAGTCCATAACCTTCTGCTGTTTTGTTTATCTATGCCTTGGGTTTTACATTTTACCACCTTTACAAAAAATATATATATTTTTGTAACTTGCATGTCTCCCTGGTATACTGAGTCAGCTCCAGGATTTCCAGTCATAACCAGGCTCCCAAAGTGTCCCCACATCTTTGTTGGGGTATGGTGGCTCACATCCTTCACCAGCTGGCCAGCAATGCCTGTACCAGTGTCCCAGACTTGGCTGGAGACTACACCAACTTGTTACCCTCAAGTCAGGGACAGCCTTCAAGGAAAGCCCTATTTCGGCATGGGAAAGTTCCCACCTCACCTCTTTTCCCTCATCCAGATGTTGTGAGGGGCCTGACATAATTAACGGAGCAACCAGTGTTTACTCAGTGTTTATAGTTTAGTCATTCTGAGGCCAGAGTTGCCAGGGAAACCTATCCCTCACTACTCGTGCAAATCAGCCAAGACAGTGGCCCTTTAATGTCCCTTCAAGGCACCATGGACCCTGACTAGCCCCTGGCCCCCGCCTGCCTGTCCCCTGGCCTTGGAATTGGGTGTCCTCACATCAGGGAGGAAGTGGGTGGCAAGTGGAGCCAAGGAATGTTCTTCACTTCCTTCGGTATATTATGGTTAGGCAGGAGAGCCTTTTGAGAGCTCCAGAGGTTGTGAAAATCCCACAGAGCCCTGTCAGGGCAGGAAGCAGCTGGCCCACTGACCAGGCCTCAGATGAGGTGCTGGGGACTGAAGTTTCCAATGTGGGTGCTGTGGAGTCCATGCAGGAAGGGCAGCTCATCCAGCTGGGCTGAGGGAACCATGGGAGACAGCAGGAGCACTGGTCTTGGAGCTGAAGAAATTTGTCCCCCTGGAAACTGCCACCTGTCCCTTTCCTTCTATGTACCTTTGGCCCCAACTGAGACTCATTTGTGTTTTTCCCCAATACAGCAAATGATATCCCAAGAGTGCCCTGCTTTCTTTGACTTGGGACAGTCACTAGTGCTGTTTGCCCAGTTTTCTGAGGAAACTGATTCTGTTTTATTTTCTAAAAACTACCTGTGTGGAACTCTGGGCTATTTTTTTCTGCTTCCTGGAAATAGTATCTTCTCCTTGCAAGTCTAGAGATTTTTTTTTCTAACTCACAATATCCTCTGCATTTGTTTTGCTTTATTTTCTCTTCTGAAAGGACTTCTTAAGTGTTCACTTGTCATTTAACCAATCACCTGCCCTTGAAAATAATAATTTTCACAAATGTATCTAATGTCAGACAAAAAATTTAAATTAATTTTTAATTTAAAAAAATTATTTATCAATCCAAGAGGGGAAAATGAGAATTTTTTTAAAAAAGGAAAAAAATAGGAACTAATTTATAACAAGTAGTTTAATCCAGAGCCGGGGAAATAACTCAGTTGGTTAAGTGCTTGCCCTGCAAGTATGAGGTTCTGAGTTTGATCCCCAGCACTCACATCAAAGGTCATGGTGGCTCACAATTGTAATCTCAGCACTGAGGAGGCAGAGACAGGTGGGTCACCGGAACTCTTTGGCCAGCTAGTCAAGCTTACTTGGTGAAAGCAGGTCAATGAGAGACCCCTGTCTCATATATGTATTTGCATACATAGGTGCACATGTTCATGCATGAAAAGATACACATATAGGCAAAATGAACAATTGAATCTAAGCTGACATTTTTAAAGACT
The DNA here is from genome assembly GCA_004024765.1 of Zapus hudsonius. Taxonomy (NCBI): domain Eukaryota; kingdom Metazoa; phylum Chordata; class Mammalia; order Rodentia; family Dipodidae; genus Zapus; species Zapus hudsonius. The sequence continues at coordinate 41,806 of PVHP010003845.1, forward strand.
TCACTACTATTTGGAGGCCTTGGGATAGGTTAATAGTAGGATTCTTTCTTTTGTGATAGTTAAAAAGGACAAACAGCCAGGTATGGTAGTGTAATGGTTCTCTTTGAAAGCAAGGGAGCCTTATCTCAGTTCTTAGGTGAGCTTAGCTTAGAAACTAGGGCTGCCAGATTCTCACCAGTCACCAAAGATCCACCAAGTCAGTGGTTCTGAGTTCATCTTGAAGAATGAATCACATGGACTGTCATAGTCAGCCACACGTTGCTGAGATGAATCTCCAAACCAGGCACAATTTTGGGGAGGACAGTATTTATAAATAAATGCTGACAGAGGTGAAGGCCACAGGCCATACAACGAGGGTAGCAGCTAAGTGGTGGCTCTAAGCCCTGCTTCTTCCTGTTCCTGTTTGAATGTGTCATCTTAGTTCCACCCCAGGTGACAACACCACACAAACTAGTGAGCTGTCTGTGTGGCCATTATTTGATAGTTCTATGCCAAAGCTTGGAGTTAATTAGGCAACCCTGGACTCCTCAGATTCTGGGGAAACTGTCTCCTCAGAAACAACTTCATAAGAGACTGAAGTATCCTGTGAATTGACTAATTTGTAATGAAAACTTGTCCTCATGAGCAAGATCCTCATGTTCATGGATCACTAAAAATGTGCATTCTCTTTCCTCTCTAGGGACTAAGAAAGAGAGGCAGGAAGGTGGTAGAGGAGTATCCAGGACTAGGAGATGAAATAAGGAAGACTTCAAGAACAGTGTATTGTGGGGAAGGCAAGAGTACAGAGTAATTTAATTCAAATCTAAGTTCAAGTCCAGAACTGGCCCTTACAAACTCTGTACCCTTGGTTTAGTCACTTTAAAGTTTCTACCTCATGTAAGGTTTGAGACCACTAGAGACCACTCTGAAGTGGAAGGCTTTAATCAGAGAAAGAATATGGAACTGAGGGCCATCTCCCCAGAGTTTAGAAAAAGCCACCAGGAGAGGTCAGATCTGGGATTATAAAGGGAAGTGAAACTGAAGTCCAGGAATTTGTCACATAGGCTCCCAGGTTGGGGGTGGGGGCAGGTGGTCACGAAGCTCTCAGCATGGGGCAAGGAAGGATTAGGAGGGGGTTTACAAGGCAGGCTTTATCTCTAACCCCTGTTGGGGTCTGGTGTCCATGTTGACATTTTTCTTGAAGCTCACCACACTGGTTCCAGAATTTCCTTCAGGGAAAACTGAGGTGCTGCTGGTGGACTCCATTTTAGGGCCTGGGTTGTGACCTAGCACTTCTTATCTGTGAGGCAGGGATAGCAACAGCCTCACCTGTGGGATATTTGGGAGGATTAATCAAGATCATGTATAGAAAGATGTATGAAATATCTTCAAGGCCTTTCTGGGAGTAGCTTGATGGTAGAGCATTTGCTTAGCTTGTACAAGATCCTGGTTCTCAGCGCAGCACTGCCAAAAGAAAAAAGAAAATAAAGATAGATGACTGGAAATTTCTTAGAAAAAAATGGGCCAATGATAGCATGGATGCAGTGGCATGAGCAACGAACTCATGAACTTGTACCTTGCTCGTGATCACTATGCTAGAAACCCAACTTCAGAGGTGGAAAGGTTTATTTTAGCTCATGGTTTCAGAAGTTTCAGTCCATGATTAATTGGCTCTATTGCTTTGGGCCTGTGGAAGCACAGCACATCCTGGTAGCAGCACATAATGAAGGAAGCACCTTACTCCATGACAGGAAGGAAAGGGGCCAGGGGCCCCACTATCTCCCTTAAAGAGTATATCCCAATGATCTAACTTTCCCCACTAGGCCCCACCTCCTAAAGGTTCCCTCAGCTCCCAGTAGTGCCACAGCCTTCAACACATGGCCTTTGGGGTACACTTCAAATCCAAAGATAACAGTCACTGATCTGGGTCCCTCAGAGAGGGCATGGCAGGCAATGTGCATATGAAGGAAGCTTCCTTCAGAAAGGTCTGGTCACAAACTACCTGAGACTGATGAAGCATGGCCTAAAAAGAGCCTAACCTTCAAGAGAGAGGTTCAGAATGAAGGAACTGATTTGGGGCATAGATTTTAAAAGGCTAAGGTTCCAGATGAATGCCAATTAATTAGAGCAATAGACTTTTCCTAGACATCAAGTAGGACAGGGTATGAGTTAACCCAGGAACATGCTGGAACCGTGAGGTGGGATGAAATGGAGAGGTGCATATCTTATCAGGAGTCTTCTGGCCAGCCCACAGCTTCCCTGCTTGCTTTCCTGAGAGAGAGAACAGTTTAATCCCAGGAGAATCCAAAGGGCATCCCCTTATGGGGACGAAACCTCTCCCTGGCATATGGTGACATGGTCTGTGAGCAGCCGTCCTTCACTGGAAATAGTTCAGGACGAAGGAAGTAGAGGTGAGATGGGCAGCCTGGGTCAGGAGAGGAGGAGGGCAAAGGGAGCTACTCTATAGCTCAGAGGATACATGTGCACCATGGCTTTCTGTTTTTGTTTTTTGGTCACAGGCACTTAGTACTGTGGGCTAGCTTATAAGATGTGTATGGTAATTGTTATTGGAGAATGGGTAGGCAGATAACATCACTTAATCTCTACTACTTTTCCAAGGGCAGAGGAACTGGTTTCGACTAGAAAATGTGCTATCCCACTCTGAGAGACTGTCTTCAGCTATCAGTCTGACCAGCTCCACTGGGCGTTGTCTCAGGGATGAAAGATACCTGGCCCCAGCATGCTGACTTTTTATTTGGGATGGATTTAGGTGAGCTCCAAGGAAAGGAGAGGAAAATAGCAGAGGTGAAGTCCAAGTGCAAATGTCCAACAACAGCTTTGGCCAATCCTACTGCAAGCACTTGGTGGAGAATGATCCCTCAAACCTGCTCATTTTGGGTCATGATGCGCCTTTATAGCCTCACTATAATTGATTGTTCGAGGTGGACAAATCTGAGGAGGATGAATGACAGTCATTGCTAAAAGAGAAGCAAGTACTGAGAATTATTAGTGCTCATGGGAGTGAGGACCAACTCTTTGCAGGAGCAGCTAATGACCCTTGAAAGAGCTGACAAGGCAGAGAAGGCATGGGTGGAAAGGCTGTGGTGTAGAGAGGAGAAAGATGGCAGGCAAAAAGAATTCTGTGAGAGCCATGCTGGCCTGAGAAATTCAGCAAATTTGGGAACAGTGTGGTTAGAAGGTGGAAGAGGAAGGGGTGAGATAGCAAAAGGACTTCATCTGACAGTCCTGGAATCACTGTGGGGTTCTGACAGAGGATTGGCAGTAAAGCATTTCAGAAAGTTGGCTCTCATGGCAGAGAGGATGGACAGATCACAGGAGCTCCAGGAGAGTCTTACACATGCCAGGATCAGACATACAGCGGGGTCTAGCAACCTTCTTACCACAGGCCAGCCTCCCACCTGGGTGACCCTCTTCAGATGTGATATTCAAGCCCAGCACCCAGGTCATCCTGTTCTTGGACACATGTGACATTTTCCTTAGCAACTATCTAGTACCCATATTTTCAAAGACTTTCCCTTCCCGTATGCAAATTCTGTGTTCTGGGGCATGGACTGGTCTCCATCGGTGCTCTAGGCCCTGTCAACCTAATGTCACATGGGCACAATGAAAGTCTTCTCAGAGCACCCTCATTTTGAAGCCACCCACATTCCACTTTTTGCCTTTTCAAATAGGTGCCCTGGGAACAACCAATTGAATTCTCAAGCCAGCTGTGTGACCTTGCTTCTGTAGGCCTGAGGAAGCTAAAATGCCCTTCATTAGCTCAGGGGAGGAACTTCAAGACAGTTGTCCTGGTCACAGAGTGGAATGAGTGGCTTTGATCCACAGAATCCCTGTCCACAGCCAGGCTGCCTGGTACCTGATCCACTGGGGTGCCAGAGGCTTGTGTTCAGGGGAGCTGCATGGACTAGGCCTGTGTTGTGGAAAATGTGATGATCTGGATGTGAGCACGATGGGCTACACACTGAAAACCACAGCTTTTAGGTTGAAGTCAGTAGTCCTCCTACCTGTGTTAGCTTAGCATGAAGAACCCAGCCTTTCCATAGACATCTGTCTAGACAGGGTGCCCTGAGGATAACAGCTGAGCACATTCTGTTGATAGCCTCAAGAGAGAGCACTGGGGCCTCCCACACTCCCTGACAAAGTGTCCCAAACCCAGATCCACACAACAGACCTGGTACAGTGCCCACCTATGGGGAAATATTGTGGAAGGCCCAGCTTAAGGACCTGTATGTAGGAGGAGAGCACATCAAGGCCAGAGCCTAGGCTTCTCACCATGTGTAGAATGGTTGAGAGAATACTCAAAGAAGCCAGTCCATCTACAAAGGCTGGGAAAGACCATCAACTAAGGGAAATTACCTTGTGGCTCAGTTTCGTGAATGCTAACCTTCTCAAGAGGCCAAATGGGGTGAATGCCTTCCAGTTCAGAATTCTTCATGCTGCAGGGCTAGAAACTATAGTAAAATCCACTCTCCCCACTCCCTCTATCACACTAGGGCTCCGCATACTATATTTGCTCCTCATACCGACTTTATAAGGTGCTTCTTAGAACATCACTCTGCAGATAAGCAGAAAGAGCCACAAAGAGGGAAGGTACCTGACCCAAGGTCACAGTCAGGAGCAGAGCAGGCTTCTAACACAGGCTTCCTGACACCAAAGCTCTCTTTTTCGCTGTGTTAGTCACCTTTCTCTTTACTGTGACGAAATATATGACCAGAAGCAGCTTAAGGCAGAACAGATTTATTTTAGCTGACAGTTCCAGAAGGTACACCATGGTGGAGAAGGCATGGCTCATTGTGAGAAGGCATGGGAGCAGGAACAGGGGGTACTGACTAGTTGTAACCGCAGTCAGGAAGCAGAGAGATAGGAGAAAGTGGAACTGGGCTATAAAAACCTCAAGGCCTGCCCTCCAGGCCTAATTCCTCCAACAAGGCACCATCTCCGAAAGGTTCCACAGCCTTACCAAACAGCACCATCAGCTGGGACCAAGTATTCAAACACATGAGCCTATGGGGAACGTTTCACATTCAAACCACAACATTTGCCTTCCATTATTTAATCTTGACCATATTCGTGAGAGCAATCCAGGGATCTCATGGCTACTTCTTATCACACTCCCTGTAGGGGAGTCCAGGCACGGAAGGCAAGAACAAAATACCCCTTTTAGCTTTTCCATCATCAGCTTGGAAGGTCTCTTGGGGCTTTGTCACATAGATGGACAAATGTGGAATGGATTCCACCAGCCAGAGAGCCAGAACCTTAGGACTGGAGGCCTTGGTGTCCCGGCCTCTCCACTGGAACGCAAACTCTTCAATGTCCAAGCTGGAAAGTTCCTCAGAGATGAGCTCAAGTCCTTTCAAAGAGGACTCAGGTTGCGCAGAGCCACAAAGCCAGGAAAAGCATGGCATGTGAGTCTGTGCATTTGTGCAGGAGCACTTCCTGGAACTGGGGTGCAGAGTCTGTGCATTTGTGCAGGAGCACTTCCTGGAACTGGGGTGCAGAGGCCTCATCCCTAGCACTGCTAACGAGTTTGAGTGAGAAGGTCTTGGAACATTTAGCTACACTTAGCAGGGTAACCAATAATCAGAGACCCATGCCAAAGGCTATTTCTAAATAAACAAGTCATTTATTTGGAACAATGTGACCCTGGAAGTTCCCTTACAGGAATGGGGAAATGAGACAGAAGGAAAGTCAGTGTAGAGTTTGTTAATTATGTCACTATTTTTAGAAAAAGTCTTGGAAACTTTGTGGTAAAGTAGCCCTGGATGTTAGGGCCAAGGCCAGGGCAAGGACAAGCGGGGGAGGAGAAGGTGAGAGAGTACTCATTCAGCCATTCAGCTTGTATGATGGCCACACAGGAAGGGGTAGAGCCAAGAGCTGTCCAGTAGAACGAAGCTTCCTATTGTTGAGACAGGCCCATGAGCTCTCTATCTGTGTGGTGAAGAGAGGCTGGAGGACAGGAGGAGATGGGTCCAAGTTTCACCCCACCTTCGGAACACCTCTGCATTCCAAGGTCTGGTGGAGGCAAGAGGAGGAGGGTCTTTAACTAGCATGGTTTAGAATACCTTAAGGCTGCCCAGCTCTCCTCTGTGGCTCCTCTCACTGGTCCCTGGCTCCTCCCCATAAGAGAGGAGGTTAGAAAGCTACACTGGACAACTCTTAAGTGCTCTTCCAGTCCTGGCCTTTTGTCCATGCCCACTACAAAAGCCACTCCCAGGGCTCTTGGTTCTCTTCGTTTAGCTCATCAATGTTGGGTGACAGAGTGCTAATACTCTGCCAAGCCTTCAGTAAGGAAACATGAAGCAGTGAAACCCAGGCTCTGGACCATAGGAATGAACAGAGTGGGGAAGAGGAGCTTATTTATTCAGCTCTGAACATTTTATTTATAAATACAGACTCCTGTATTCCTCACTATAGCCCATAAGGTTAGTACAAATGCACTTGCTACACAGTGGTGGAGGTTGGGCCAGAACCCAGATGCTGCTGAGATCTGCTGTGTAGTAGATAGGGACCCTCTGAAGACAGTTCCTGGTGTTCCAAGACACAGAAAAGTGAAAGCTGCAGTCACCATCTCCATATGTCCTCCAAGCCCTCTTAGCATACTGGAGAAGCTTCCTGAAAAAAGGGCTTACCCTGGGTCTTGGGAAAGGCCAGAGTTTGGAGGCCAGTGTACAGGAAACTGAATCACCACTGCCCATCCTCCTAGAGTAGGCAGGAAGGGGTAGCTGTTGTTCAGCCTGTTGGAGGAAGAGTGACAAGTGTAGAACAGAGGACCTCCTAAAGCTAGCAGGGCAGGCTCTCTCCTCTTCACAGGCCCAGCCCCCACAAATGAGGGATTGAAGGGGCTGATGACTGCCAGGCCTACAAGCACCTCACACAGACTTGTTTGGGTGTCTAAAGACCTCCCCATGAAAGTCAACTTCTTCCCTTCTTTCTAAGCCAATGGCCATGGAGCCAGATCACTGATCATTTATGTATAGCAGTGGCCATGAGCCAGGAAGTTTTAAGATCTGCAACTAAGCCTGCCCATATCCCCACTGTTAGCTTGCCCATTCCAGATGGAGAACAGGGACCAAGAGGTAACCTTCTGGGGTGACCCAGCTGCTAAGAGGCAGATCCCAAATGTGAATCCAGTCACTGCCAGCTCTCTGTCCCTTATGAACGGAGGCCAAGAACTGTGACCACAGGTGGCTTCTCCCCAAGCTCAAGATCACCCAGGGTCTTTCTGGCCATCAGAGATGTAAGGGGGGACTGCAGGGAACATGCTACTAGTCCCGTCACCAGAAAGGCCTGTCACCAGGCAGGTAAGGCTGCATATACTGTCCCTCTCTCCACACTGCCAGTTCCCTCACTGGAAATGCCCATCACCAGGCAGGTTAGGCTGCACACACTCCCCCTCTCCCCCAACCGAGCACCGTTGCCTTCTGTTCACAGTGATGGCTCCTGCGCCCAGGCTGGTGGGGGCATGGAGGACTCCGTGGTGGCAGCGGGAGCAGCCGGCAGACCCAGTGCCCATGCCCTGAAGGCTCAAGCCCAGGAGCTGCAGCAGGAGGAGGAGCGACTGGGGGCGGGGGGCTCCCTGCAGGCTGGCCCCCTCCACACAGCCTCCCCCAGCCAGCAGCAGGCTGCCCTGGCCACAGCGCTCTGCTCCCACACCCCTGCCGCCTCCGAATACGAACTCTCCCTTGACCTAAAGAATAAACAGGTACCCAGGGCCTCCCAGGGGGGCGGGAGGGTGGTGAAGGGCCCTGCCTTTGGGGGATGTCCAGGGTGTCAGGGATTTCCGCCCCCCCCCACTGGTCCCACCTACAGGTACACCATTCTTGCCATGGTTCTCCCAACTAAGCTATATAAATGTTCTTCCCTAGAGCCCAGATCCTCAAAGAACGATCCACAGTCCACCCTGCAGTCCCATCCAGGCCCTTTATTTGGCAGGGCTCAGGCCCTGTACTGCGAGGCTCATAGGCAGTGTGTTCTGTCACAAGGTACAGGAAACCTAAACTATCCCATGGAGCCCTAGGCAACTAGCTAGTTGTCATTCACCGGAGGAGTCCCCACCTCCACTTTGTCTAGATTAGAGCCCCACTTCCTTGCCCATCCAAGAGTAAGCCCAATGCTTAGGTACATACATGGGAAATGAGGTGCAAAGATAGCAGCTTTTTATAGATCAACTGAGGATTTCTAACACTAATCCAATTGAGGGTGTCTAGAGCCCACTGGCGAACAAACACAAACGGTTAAAGAAAGGTTTAACTATGTGATACTATTAAGAAACAGCTATGATCATGGAGACATGGGATCCAATCCTGGTTCCTCCATTGACCTATGACTTTAGGTGTGCCTATGAACTCTGGGTGTTGGTTTTCTTGTCAGCAAATTTGGGGATTTGGCCTTCAATCTCTATTAGGCACTATAATATGTAGGCTCTGAAGAAACAGTGGAAAAGGTGAATCTCAGGAAGCCAGTAGGATTAAGTTAACTTTGTTGCTGTTTTGAGCATGGGCACCAAGCTATCATTTTAGTCAGGGACAAGTAGTGGGTAGTGATTTGTCTTTCAGCAAAATATTTTGACAAAATCTGCCTTACCTATGTGTTAAAACAGGAACATGTGGATTAGATTAGATTAGATTAGATTAATTAGATTAGATTGGACAGGAACAAGTGGATTTGCTGATAGTATAGTCAGGTGGGTTGTTCTCAAGAAGAATTTGCAAAACAGAAACAAAACCCAAAAAGAATAGATCATTCTATCCAGTCCAGCCCCAGAGGACTTTAGTAGAGTGTTGTCTTTTGGTTCTTTCCAGTTCACCATTTTGATAAAGGGACTAAATAAAAGTGTCAAAGTTACATGATCTAAACTTTATAAAAGGATCTTTATGTTTAGTTTTAAGAAGAGAGAAAGAAGGGGTATGCCAGGTCCTCTTGACACTGCAAACAAATTCCAGGTGCATGTGCCACTTTGTGCAGCTGGCTTTACTTACTGGGGACTCAAACCAGGACTATCAGGCTTTGCAAGCAAGTACCTTTAACCACTGAGCAATTTCTCTAGGTGAAAAGCTGAAAGAGCTAGTATTATTAACGACCAACCAAGATTTGGCAAAAAATAATCCCATGAGGACAAAAAGGTGCTATACATGTCAAAAGAAATAAAAACAATTACATGTTCTGCTCAGCAGCCTTGAGAAGCTCACAGTGCTCCACAGTGAAGCAACTGCCCTCACAGTGCTCACAGCCTTCAGTGGCCATCAGAGCAGAGTGAATACAGCTCTAGGGCAAGGGAGAAGCCAGCCAGCAGCCTGGCTCCAGGCACCACTCAGGGATTTTTGCTCCATTACAGAGGAAAAATGAGAACCCTGAGGGTCCTGAAGAATGGGTTCACATAGAGAAAGACTGAAACATGTTCGAAGTATGGAAGTGCTGGCATGTGGAATAGTGATTTAATGTATTTTCTATCATTCCAGGCAAAAAATAGTGGTACTGATATGTGAACACTGTAGAAAGGGAAGACTTCAGCTTAACAGCTAAAGCTGCTGGAAATAAAGACGGCCCTGCCTGTGAGGTAGAGAGTGCTTTGTTACTAGATGATGGTCCATCAGGAGCACATCAGTGTGACCTGGAGGATCATCTGGCCCAGGTGAGAGGCCTCACAATTCCACACAACTCTGTTCTTCGGTGATAGGTACCATCCTGTGGTCACTTTTGTACCCTTCCCTAACAAACATCCAGCAGAGCATCTCACATGTAATAAGAGCTTACTGGGTGGGCATTTTTTTTAATGACTATGACAGTGGATGCAAAAAGCTTTGCTCCCTTCCTGACCCCCAAGAGACAATTGTTGCATTTAGGTACAACCTCATCAACCATACCAAAGAAAACCTGTGCTCTGCCTTGAGCAGGAGAATTAGTAAGAATGCTAACTGGGTGGAAAATGGGGATTTGTGAAGGAGTCTCATTGTCATCAGGAACTTTTTATTAGTAATTCTAATTCTTATACGGGGTCTCCATGTCCTACCAGGAGCACTGAGACCCAAAAGGTGATGACTGGTCGAGGTGAAACCCAGGCTCTCTTGCCAAGTGAATCCAGCCTTGAGGAGAAGTTTGTCTCTAGTGACCCACGTCTTTTGAGACCAAGCATAGGTAGGGAAAGCAGGAGGAGAAAAGGGGCAAAAAGTAGGCTGAAACATAGCACACATTTACAAGAGACTGAACTCTTCCTCTCTCTGCCAAGGAGTACGTGACCTGAGGCAAGCTGTTTACCTTCCCTGGGCCTCAGCTACCTCACACATCTCTCCTGTCCTTGGCTTTCTGGCTGGCTCTAAAGGCTTCTTCCTCCTCTCTGGAAGCTTTCCTGTTCTTCTCACACTCCTGTGATCCTTGACACAGTGCTGTCAGTTCCTGTTCACTTGATTCCTCCTCTTGGGGCACTTAATCATCATACCTCCAGGTTCCAGTACAAGGCTTGGCATAGAAGATGTTCAGTGGCAGAGGGCTTGCTGAGCATGTGTGAGCCCTGTATTAGATCCCTAACAGTGCAAAAAAAAGTGAAAAAAGAATGAAATATTGAATTGCACGGAAGGAATGCTTTAGAATAAATAAAATTCTGCTTATTAAAAAAGATAAAGGATTACAAAAAATGCCATAACAAAACCCATCACTTTGCATATTAACTTAAAATTTTATTTATATATATATATAAATTTTATATTTTAAAATTTTATTTATAAAAATATCGAAGAATAGAAAAAATTAATTGGGAAAGAAAATGAAGGTGCTCAGAGAACAAAAAGGGGGTAAGAATGACTTTGTGACATAAGAGAGAAGAGAAGGGCTTGGCATGACCGGGTTCTGACTATCCGTAGGCAGTTTAGATGGAGGAGTTAGTATTCTGGCCCTTGTCATTTAGAACCCATCGTCTTTGGGCTTGAAGCAGCCATGATTCCCCCTCCCCTAGTCTTCCCCATCCCTGGACTTGAGAGCCAGTCCCTGACAGGTATGTTTTCCAGCTTCTAACTGTCACCACATCTGTTCCCTCCTCAACCCCCACTCTCCAAATCCCACTCTCTCTTGCTACCCCCTCTCACCCCACCTGAGGCCAGGCCTCACCCCTTGCCTGCACCCCTGGGGTCACCTCCTGTTGTTTCTGGTTTCAGCTTGCCTCTCCATTCTTCTTTCCACACTGCAGCTGAGTCAGCTCTGCAAAGCACACTTCTGATCAAGAGGCTCCCTTCTGTAGACCTTTGATGGCTCCCTTCGTGTGTTGTACAAAGGCTTCTCCCAACTCCCCTGCCAGGGGCCTCAGCCCACAGCAGGGACCCTGCTGCTCTTATTCATTGCTCTTGAGCCCCCTAGCCAGCCTTGCCTGTGGGCCTGTATCCATGTTGTTTCCTCTACTGGATACCTAACTCAGCTCTGCTTCACCGCTCAGTGGTCTTAGGAATCTCCAGGCTAGAGAGTACCCATGGCTTACTTGATGCCATCTGGTAACTGCCCTCCTCATAGTGACAAGGATCACGTTGTCTCTGGGCTGTTGCAGAGCTGAGCAGATTGTGCTTTGAACACTCCCAGAGGGTGTACAAAATCCACAGTCCACATGAAGAGCAGCAAGCAATCCCAGAGTGGTAAGCCGGCTGCTGCCCTGATGTTGCCCATCATTATCATTCTGTACCCAGCACAATCCCTGGAGCCTAGGAAATGCTTTCCAGGAGAACCTATAGATGAATAACGCAATGAGAACTGCCCTGATTTCCCAGCTCCCCAATGAGCCCTTTCCCACTGAGAGGGCCTCTTACATAGCTCCTTAGCCCTTTCCGCCTTCTGCCCTGGGCTCACTCACTTCCTTTTGCAGTGGTCTTTGGGACTACAACTTAGGGAGCAAGGTGGCAGTGTGTAGGTTTGCTTGGGAAACTCTTTAGAAAGAGCCCGTAGCAAGAATTTAAAAGGCTGAGTGTGCTTTCCAAAGCCGTTCTGGCTCTCCAGGGAATTTGCAGCCTGCATTCCCTACCACAGCTGCTGAGCAGACTATCTTGGCTGTCTGTTCAAAGTGAAGAACCCTCTATGCTGGCCAAACCAGGGAGCTATGATCAATCCAGGGTCCCTGACAGAAACCATGTCCAGTCCCCTCCCCAGAAGATCTCCCAGATCCCAAGCCTCAGGATCCAGCCTTACACCCTGGGTGGGGCACCTTGCCAAGGAGAAGTATTTGGCTACATTTCCAAGTTATTTTTCTCCTTCTAGCCTCAGTTTCCTCATTTGTGAATCAGGGAGCTGTACTGGAGTATATCTAGGGTCCTTCCCACTCCAGAGGTGAGATTCCCAACATGGATGAGGAGGGCACCAAGGGACTAGACTGTAGAAGGTGGGCTGATGGCAAGACACAGCACAGATGGCCTTCCACTGTACCACCTTCTTTCAGAGCATCATCACACTGCTACTCTCTCCCACCAGTCCCGGGAACATCATGATGCAAAACACACAGTCCTGGTACCCAGAGATCTCACCTTCCAAGGTGGACAATGTCATGTGGGCTATATCAGCTAGCTGCGTGTCAGGTACAGTGCAAAACATTCACCACAAGTCTGCGTTACTTCCGTTACTATCCTCATGCTGGGGAAGAGAAGACCAAGACCTACCCTAGGAAGGATTATACACCATGATTTAATGTGGCCCCTTCTCCAGATTCTGGCTATTGTGTGGAACTATGGTATAGATACCAGAGGAGTACACAGCCTGACCTAGCAGTCAAAGAAAGTTATGGAGCAGTTCTGCCTAGGGGGGCCTTGGTACTAACTGAGCCTATAATATATCCCCTAGCTGTGGTCGGAAGAAGCCCTCAAGGGCAGCCCCCAATGCCTTATCATGCCCAGTACTTTCTATGCCTCTGACAGTGGTCTAGGAGGTGAACACACAGAGGAGACCCAGAACCCCAGCCCTCAGGGAGGTCCCAGTCCTGCTAAGTTTGGGCCCAACTCTGCTGTGAGCCTCCTTGAGAATCAGCCCCCATGGGCCTCTGCCTTCCCCAGACTCTGCTTCTCAATATGTTGTGATTGGCCTTATTCATAACATGACTGGCTTTAATGTTCTAAACTGAGAAACTTTGGGTCAGAAGAAATCATTGCTCACATTGAGAAGCCCTCCACTCACCCGGGTTCCTCAACACTGTGCCCCTTCTCACCCCACCTTAACCTGCTACCATCTCTGGCCACCCTCTTCAGGCTCAGCTGCTGCATCAGTCTGAAAGGGGGAATGTGTTCAGTTTTGAGGAACAGAAAGCCCCTCACTTCTGCTCCTGGCAGAAGCTGAGAAATTGCTCTCCTGGGAGCAGGCAGGGTCACAATTACCTGTGATTCATGGTGTTTAGGAAGAAGTGAGCAGACTCCTTGGCCAATAGGCCCAGAGGTCCCTCCCTCCCTGGGCTCTCTGAGCTTCCACATCACCTCTCTGCTCTTTGTCATGGACCTGTTAAGAATAGGGTTAGGGCATATTGCAGTTAACTTTCTCATTGCTGCACAGAAAAGAACCCACCCAAAGGCTGCTTGTGGAGGAATGGGTTTATTTGGCTTACAGACTCTAGAATCTCCTTGATGGCAGGAAAAATGATGGCATGAGCAGAGGGACACATTACCTGTGCCACAGCATTCTAGGAAGGTCTGCCAAAAGGGGAAGCTGGCTGTAACCCCCATAAGCCCACCCCCAACAGCACACCTCCAACAAGGTTCCAATTCCAAAACCGCCATCAGCTTGGGATCAAACATTCAAAACACATAAGTTGGTGGGGGACACCTGGATCAGACCATCACAGGGTGAGTGGGAGGTTCTGACTAAGGTGGGTGGAGCCGACCTGGGGCACTGCTGAGCCCCTTGGTCCTATGAGAACAGAGTGGGGCAGCATGGAGGAGCAAGAAGGATGGAGAAATTGGCTCTCGGCCTAGATCTGGGAGCGCATGGGTTTTTATTTCCCTTAGGCATAGGAGAGAGTTCACTCAGGCTCATGCCCACACATACTTACTTGGCCGTTTCCAAGCACCAGGCATGAAGATGCCTCTAAAGGACGGCGAGAGCATGGCAGTGATTGTAATCACTGGTGATTGTTGGGGCTGGAGAGATGGCTCAGTGGATAGTGGGCTTGTTGCCCAAGCATAAGTACTTGAGTTCCCATTCTCAGAACAACATAATAAAAACCAAACCACATGGTGGCAGGCACATGTAACCACAGTGCACCTTTGGTGAGAAGGGAGGCAAAAACAAGAAAATCTCTGGGGAAGCTCATGGCCACAGCTAGCCTAGCAAATGCAGCAGTAAACACCAGAGCCCCTGCCTCAAACAAAGTGAAAGGCAAGGACCAACCACCCAAGTACTCCTCCAACCTCCACACACACACACACACACACACACACACACACACACACACTGTGGCATGTGTGCACACACACTGACACACATGAACACGGACACACATCATCATACACCCACTCATGCCAAAAATAATAGCAATAACTGAATTTCCATGAGAAGCTATGCTGTGGCAGGCTACGCTAACCACTGCATGGGGATCCCAGGATGACAGAGGCATGTTGGATACCTGAAATGCCTAATGCTTTCATGGAGTCTAGGGGAGAGGAAACACAGCTGAAGGGTCTGGAAGGAAACCCTGAAGATTCATGGGGGAAAAAAAACCCTGAATGTCAAAGAGAAGTTTAAGCATCATTCTCTGCTGGGGCCTCCGGCCTGGGGGGTTGATGAGGTTCATGAAAGAGGTGAGGCAGGTCTTGGAGTAAAAGGAATAGAAGTTTTTGCAAGAGAGGGACTGAGGGCAAAGATGGAACAGTGACCTAGTGGAGAGCCTCAATGGGTAGGGAGAGCAGGCAGTGAGGTAGGCTGCCAGGTAGACCGTGTAGTGAAGACAGGAGACAGCCTGACTAAACCTTTGTGGCTGAAAAGCTAGGAGGGAATGTTTCTGCTCGTTTTGAACAGTGTTTCTAAAGCAAAGGAAGGCCTGGATTTCCATGCACTCTTTGAGAGGTGAGTCAGTTTCATACAGTTTCAGGTGGGCAGAGAAAGGGCCAGAAGCAAGAAAGGCTGCGAAGGTTGTCTAAGCAAAAGGAGTGGTGGCATTTTGGACACCTTGTGGTGAAATTCTGGTATGAAGGTCAGGGATAACCACTGACTATGCAGTTAAAGGATCCAGGGACAAGCACAAGGTCCCCATTGCTAAGCAAATAAAGAATGCAGAGCTGGTTTGGACAAGGTTAGGATTTGTGTCAGCCAGCAAAGATGCCCATATAGCTATTGGAAATGTGGTTGAAGGATCAAGGAAATGAATAAAGAGTTGAGACACAAGACCACCATTGTCATCTTAAAATAATTATTACTTACTAAGGGCATTAGGTGCTCATCTAACCCTCACAAGCCTCAGAGTCAGCAGCATTAGCCTCATTTAATGAGTAAGAAAGCTAAAAGTTAGACACATTAAGAAACTTGCCCATGCATGAAAGAGGCTGATCCGAGAGAGGATATTTCCCTCTATGATGCTTGATAGTGGGCAAGATTTTCAGAGGGAAGCACTCAAGAAGTATGAAGCTATTCACTGGGGATTGTACTTAGAGTCCTCACAAAGGCTCTGCCCTAGATACTTCCTGTCTTAATTAGTTGTTAATTATCAGCTATCATTGGCTGCTCTTCCAACATGGCAATCATGGAAGATGCCTAGAAATGAAAATGTATGTGGATAAGGGAAGACAGCAAACATATGACTTGTAACTGGCATGCAAAGGGATTTTTGTGGTCAGAGTCTATGAATGATATGCTAGATAGGGACAAAATGGACTGTATCATGAGTTCTTAGGAGTTTCACAGGGGAAACATCAAGAGCTGCAGAAAGGAGGAAAGAGTTGGGGGAGGGTGGGCCACGGGATATAGTATTGTGGCATCCACATGGCTGGTTTTCCTGAGGAGCTTTGTGGAGAGCCTATAGATGTGGAACCAGAGTGCAAGAAGCAGGGTGATAGGGTTGAATCAAGAGTTTGGCACTTGTTTGGGAGGGAAGCCAAGGGTCCACTAGTCTTCCAAGAGGCTCAGTGGAAGCAAGATAGTGAGCTGGTGTCTAAGGGGCAAGGGAGTCAAAGCTGGTGTCCAAGGGGAAGGGGAGTCAAATGGAGCTATATTTAGCCTGCAGAGAATCAGGGAACAGCCTGAAGGTAGGAGGCAAACACCAGATAGAAGGATGGAGGTTGCAAATACATGTAAGAAACAAGAGGATGAAGGGAATGTCCAAATGAGTCAAGTACTGTCATATCATTCTCTTTGGGTCAGATGAGGAAGGTTTTTTTGTTGTTGTTGCTGTTTGTTTTTGTTTTTTTGAATCATAGCTTTGTAATTAACTCTTTAATTAACTCAGTGTGTATTCATAAACTCCTTACTGTGTGTTAGACATTGTCCAAGAACTAGGATCACATAATGAATGTAGCAAGCAAGGCCTCTGCCTTTATGGGGCTTTATTTTTGCATCATGGTGACCACGTGTCTGACAGAAAATACTTAAGGGAGGGATTTTTTTTAGGGGTGTGCTCCAATTTATTTTATCTCTCCTCCATTAAAGAGACATTGGGTTTTTCCATGACAAAATATGCTTTGGTAAATGTCCTTTTACAAATGCTTCTTTTTTTTTTACTTTTTTATTGATAGCTTCCATAATTATACATCAAAAACAATGATTCTCTCTTCATCCCATCCTCCACCATATTTTTTTCAGAGAAAACCATTAAAAACCAGGGTGTTATACCCTTTTATGCATTAGATATTCTCCCACACCACGACCCTTACAACCTTTCCTCCACCTCTTCCACAAATTTGGGAGAGACTTTTTTAAACTCAGATTTCAATGGCATTAAGTTCATCACAGTAGGGAAAGCATGGCATAATGTGTTTTGAAGTGGGGATGTGGGATAGAGGCTGTTCACATCACTGCAAACAAGAAAGAAGAGAGTGTGACAGGAATCAGAGTCTGGGTATAGCCTTAAAAGGTCCACCCCTAGTGACCAGCTAGACCTCACTTCGAAAGATTCCACAGTTCCCAAAATAGCACTGCCACCTGGGGAATAAGCATTCAAAACACGGGCCTATATGGAGCATTTCACATTCAAATCACAACATCCTGTCACTGGCCCTCAATAGCTCATGGGTGTCTCATAATGAAAAAGGCTTTAGTCCAATTTTGAGGCCCCAAAGTCATAATGGTTCCATCAAAATTGTTCAAAATCTAAATCTCAGGTGAATGGAAGACTAAAGGAAGAAGATGAGAGACAAGGGAATGTGGTCAAAGAAAGAAATCATCTTTACAAAGTCTAACACTATAAATATAGGCCATTTTTTTAAAAGCTGGAAAAAAACCAAAAGTTGAGTCTCAACTCAGACTTAAGGCATCTTTTAATTGTGAGCCTCTGAAAAAAACAAATTAGATACACAATGGCACAGAGTAAACATTCCAATTTTTTAAAAATGGAGAAGTGGGGGCATAGAAAGGAGGGACAGGACTGAAGCAAGACCAAAACCCAGCCAGGAGTACATTAACTCCTCTAGCTCCATCTCTGGATATCACCTGAGTTCCATCAGGCTTGAGAAGCCCTGCTTTTACAGTTCTATCACTTAACAGCCCACATAACCTCTGTCTTCAGCTGGATCCCTCAGTGACTATGCTCCATGTTCCTGGCATTTCCAGAAGCTTAGCTTTCACCCTCCAAGTTCCATGCATCTCCCTGTCAGGGGCTTTCTTCAGGAAGTATGACCCCACTACACACTGACATTTCAGACTTTCCTTAAAAATGGGGGTTCAGAGCTGAGGAGATTCCTCAATGGTTAGAGCGTTTGCCATGCAAACACTGGGAGTTGAGTTCACATAAAAGGCCAGGTGTGGTACCATGCGTCTGTAATCCTAGCACTGGAGAAGTAGAGACAGGAGGATCCCTAGGGCTTGTTGGCTGGCTTGTCTAGCCCAGTCATGAGCTCTAGGTTCTGTGAGAGACACTGCCTCAAAAAGTAAAGTGGAGAGCAATCAAAAAAGACACCTGATGTTGTCCTCTGGCCTCTGCACAGGTACACACACACACACACACACACACACACACACACACCTGTGCACTCATGCTGGTGCTTACACATTCATGCATTCAACACACACATACATACATACATACATACATACATGCAAAAAATATCTGGGTTCAAGCCTCCATGACCCTATAACCATTACATCCTGAATGCCCACAAACTAGCACCATCCAGATGATGCTGAAGTCTACTGCCAGCTTGAGCAAGTCTCAAGACCACCTTAGACCAAGGCTTCAATAGCCTCTCTGTGCCTGGGTAGCTGAACCTGGGTAAATACTTCCCTAAGCAATATTCTGCAAGTAGAGCACACCCATGGCACTCTCTTCACAGGAAAGACTTTCAAATGGGTTTGCAGTTTGCAACCTGGAGCCTTCAGTGGGCGGAGTTTTACCAGTTCCAAACAATGCCCTCAAGAGTCCTGTCCTATTATTCTGCCGAAAATTGCTTGGCATCTCTTTAGTGGCATGTTTTTAACATCTTTCTGAACTGCTATTGCTCCAAATTCTAGCTGCGAACCAGGCTAAAAGCACCCAGCAATAATTACACCACAACCTGGACATTATGCTGTCTTAAAATTTCCTCTATCAAACTAATTAGCCCATTACTTTTGAATTCAGCTTCACTTAAAATTTCAGAACACAGGCAAAATACAGACAAACGCCTTTGCTAGGATGGAACCAAATAACCACTAGTCCAATTTTCAACAAAGTCCTTGTTCCCTCCTGATATGTCATGAGCACAGCCTTTACTGTGTACATTTTTATTAGCATTCTGGCCTTCCAAACTCCTTCAACAATCACTGATTGATTTCAACCTACGGATTTTTAAGCCCATATCTCCAACTGTTAGTTTCAAAGGCCTAAGATCTACATGGTCAGATTTAGCCACTAAAAATATCACTTCTCTGATACCAATTATCTGTATTTTTGTGTCTTTGTGACCACAATACCTGACAGAAAAAAAAATTCAAGGAAGGAAAGATTTATTTTGGCATTCAGTTAGAAAGGGCTTGGTCCATTATGGCAGCTCGATTCATGGTGGCAGAAGCATGTGGTGGAGGCTGTTCACATAACAGCAGATGGGGGGGGGGGCAAAGACAGCATGACAGGAGCCAGAAACTTGGTCTAACCTGCCTTCACTGACCCACCTCCTAAAAGATTACACAGCCTCCCCAAATAGTTCCATGAGCTTAGGAGCAAGTGTTCAAAGCATTAGCCTCTGAAGGACATCTCAGATTCAAACCAAAATGGGTTTAATATGTAGAAATCTGTCCCACCTAATGGGACAGATATAAGAATTTAAATTTTGGCTTTTTCAAGCAGAAAGACCCTCCTATGGTTATTTTGGCCAGTCTCTGCCTCAGAGTGGGATGATACCATGCCGAGCAGATGGAACCTTTACCATGTTGGAAATATCTTCTCTCAGTTGCTTATAGCATCTTATGGCCAGATTAAATACTTCTGGGTCTTGGTTTCCCCAGGAAATAGAAATAGACCATTGGGAAAGGGACATGAAATCTAAGTTTTTCATGGTGCTTGAGATAGGATGACATAAAGAAAAGCTTAAAGGGAAGTTCAGCAATGAGTTCCTCTACCTCTATGCACTTCATTCTTCATTCTAGGTCTCAGTGAATATTCTAGTGTTCAGTAGCAAGCATGCAGCATGCTGCCTGAAAGAGCAAAAATAGACTGCCCTGGGTCAGAGACCCAGGTTTCTTATAGGTACATGAAGTAGACAACAGTAGGCAGAATTCCAAGATGGCCCAGTGAATACTCACTCTGAATTTGAGTGGGCCTATTGAGGAACATTACTCCTCTGATTAGTGATACGGTATGTCCAATATGAGTTCCCAGCTAATTGGAAGCGGATATTTCCAATCAGCTCACTCTCAATTAAAAGGGAGATCATTTTGGTGAGTCTGACATAATTGAGTGAAGCCCTAACTGGATAGTTTCCTGTGGGCCTCACAAACCATGTTGTAGAGACGGGCACGTGGCAGGGAAAAAACAGCAGGCAGCCTTTGGTAACTGAGGGCCTCAGTCCTACAATGATAAGGCATTGGATTCTGCCAATGACTTCATAGTCATGAAAGAAGTACTGAGCCATAAGTGAGAGTACAGCCCCGGCCGACACTATGGCTTCTGACTTGCACAGAGAGCCAACATGCCAGGTATGACATTTTTAGTGGTGCTAGGCAGAGAACCCATGGCTTGGCACACACTCAGCAAGGGCTCCACCACCAAGCTATATCCTCAGGCCCATCCTGGTATGACTTTTAAGATACACTGAAGATCCCTTTACAAGACAAAGATCAGGAGACCGACCATTGTGTACTTTTATCCTGTCCCTTAGTGCCTTGTATGAGTCATCTCAGCCACAGACTTAGTGGATCAGGAACCAGGATGCAGCACTGTGTTGAGAGATGAAGTTGGCCTTTCAATCTGTACTCCTCCCCACCCCTGATCCCTGGGAACATGAAGATGGCAATGCTGTCCTTACTGTGATGAACCTCAGGCCACCCTCCCCACCTGATTCTCAGTTGAGGATGAGCACAACACATATGTGAAGGACAAGGTTGTGAGTAGGAGGTAATTTCAGGGCACAGGAATGCTTTTTCACTTCCTAAACTTTTCCAGGGCCCCATCAGAGTCTACAACATCAATTATGCCATCTTCTTATTAGCTTGGCCCCTTTTTAAATGCAAAACCTTCCAAGTGCATGGTTAAATGTTATTGATGAGTCACATTTCAGAGAGAATGTCTTCCAGTTCTTTCCTGAGAGGTTTTGATAAAGGAGGGAAAGCAAGAACGCAGCAAAGAACAGAGAAAGGACCATAGGTGGGCTAGAGTTGAGAGAAGGTGAGCACAGACCCTCCCTCCAAGGGTTTTCTGGGGTCAGATGTGAGCTGGCTTCACATATCCCACCTTGGCACACACAGATGGGAGGGGGCGGGGGATTAAATTCATCTTCTTGATCACCTCCCATATACTAGACCTTGGGGTAAGGACTGGGAATGCAGAGATGATCAAACTCTGATGTCAACCTGTTGGCGCTCCCAAGAAAGAGAAGCATCTGAATGCAATGGAGAGAATGCTTTGAAAACAAGGAGTTAGCACTAGGGGGCAGGGGGCTTGATTTTAACATAATTTAAATTTTTTTCATTGTTTATTATTTTTGTGCATCAAGACAGAAATTATTAATAGAGTAATAAATTCCCATATGGCCATCACCAATCTTCATCTTTATTGAGACTTTTTATTAATATTAGCATCATATAAACTGGCTCATTTGACAGCATTTCAATGCAAACTCGAGATAGGCATTTTGCCCATCATACATACCTCTGCATGTGTCTCTGATGTGAAGATTCCTTAATAACCAGATCAGCTATATTTGACTTCCACCATCAACTCCTCTCTCCACTGCCCACCCCTTGGGACATTACCGGTTCCCAGAGTGGATTCCTCCATCCTGCCTCTGGGAGTATTGCCAAAGTTCTAGCATCTCAGACATGACAGCCTAGGGATCTTTGGACAAGAGTCCCCAGGAGAGGCATTCTGTGATTGGGGATCTGCGCAGGTCCAGTCCTCGCCACCACCTGGGCGTCCATCAGCTTCCCTAAGCCCCTCTCCTCTCTATCCTTGCTGCAGATTGAAATGCTAGAACACAAGTACGGGGGCCACCTGGTGTCCCGGCGCGCCGCATGCACCATCCAAACCGCCTTCCGCCAGTACCAGCTCAGCAAGAACTTTGAAAAAATCCGCAACTCGCTGCTGGAGAGCCGCCTGCCCCGGCGCATCTCCCTGCGCAAGGTGCGGGCGCCCGCGGCCGAGAGCCTGGTGGCCGAGAAGGCGCTGCTGGAGGGCTGCGGGCTCCTGGGGCTGCCGCTGGGCCGCTCGCCCTCGCTGCCGCCCGCCTTCGCCAGCTCCCTCACCGAGCTGGAGGACTCCTTCACCGAGCAGGTGCAGTCTCTGGCCAAGTCCATCGACGACGCCCTCAGCACCTGGAGTCTCAAGACCATGTGCTCGCTGCAGGAGAGCGGCGCGTACCAGCTCCACCAGGCGCTGCACCCCGGCGCCGGGCAGCCCGGCCAGGAGGCCGAGGTGCGGGAGCCCCAGGGCGGCCCCGGGCCTGGGGACGAGGCTGGCGGCCTGACCCCCGGCCACAGCGGCACCCTCATGATGGCTTTCCGGGATGTCACCGTGCAGATCGCCAACCAGAACATCTCGGTTTCCTCCTCCACCGCACTGTCTGTGGCCAACTGTCTGGGCGCACAGACGACCCCGGCCACCACGGAGCCTGCGGCGGGCCGAGCCGAGCCAGGGGAGGCCCCCGGGCAGGAGGCCACCGAAGCGCCAGCCGCGGGTCTAGGGGAGGTGTCGGCCGGGGATACTGAGGCAGCGGAGAGCCGGAGCCCGGACCTCGTGGCCCACAGCTCGGCGGGCCCGGAAGCGGCGGCGAAGGAGGCGGTGGTCACTGTGGAAGAGGAAGAGGCCGGGGAGGCAGGGAAGGTGGCCGAGGCCGAGGGAGGCGACAACTCGGAGCAGCTGAGCAGCAGCAGCGCATCCACCAAGTCGGCCAAGTCCGGTTCCGAGGTGTCGGCCTCGGCCTCCAAGGAGGCCCTGCAGGCGGTGATCCTGAGCCTGCCGCGCTACCACTGCGAGAACCCAGCCAGCTGCAGGTCGCCCACGCTCTCCACCGACACCCTGCGCAAGCGGCTCTACCGCATCGGCCTCAACCTCTTCAACATGTGAGTGCAGACCTGCTAGTCCTGGGAAGGGGCTGGGGGAGGGACCAAAGGGGGCTTTCCCTGACTGGACACCCTTAGGGATGGCATCATCCCAAGGTCCTCCCAGTACTTGTGCTAAGCCTCCTCCCCTAGGGAATATTTCTGAAGTGCACCGTTTCCCCCTTATGAATAACACATCGAGCACGGGTTTTCACAACTGTTACTTTTTAGGATGAAGTGACAGTTTGAAAAGTGAGAGAATTTAAAGGAAAATATACTGTTGCATATAGGCAATGTGAAGATTGAACAGGAATCTTTCAGGAAGAATATGTATTAGGAATCCCTTGTTATTCCATGAGGGTAGCAAAATGAGGGACTGGTGAAGGAGAGAGGAAAGAGACAGTGTAAAAAATGAGGCAGAGAACAGCGGGGTAGGACAGAAGAGGGGCAGGAAGAGTGTGAAGCAAGCCCTACAGAACGCAGAACTAGGGGAAGGGAACGAGAGAATCAATGACTGCAGTAGCCCAGAGACCCCCAACCAGAACACACAGTTGGGGCCAGGAAGAGGAAGCAGGTATGTCCCTCCCTTGGAGACAGAATCCATGAGACACTCATTACCCTCCACTCGTCCTCCCTTCTTAGTTCAAGCCCAGAGCATGGAGTCTTTCCTGCCCACAGGTGCATTCATTTAAGCATACAGCTGTTATTGTGTGTCAGACCTGCACCACAAAGATGAGTGAGACATAGCCTTTGCTCTATGCTCATACTGTTTCAGCTCACCTGATATAAAGCACTTAGAATCCTTCCAGAAATATCTTAGAGATAGGTAGTACTTTCCCATTTGACAGAACAGCAAAGCATGCATGCTCACAGAAGCAAGGTAAGTTGTATACCATTCAACTGCTAGCATGAGGCAGATCTAGGTGAAGCCAGAGCTATCTTTTCCCAGGTCAGGCTGTCAACTGGTGAGCACAGCCACATCTCAGTCCACCCCTACATCCCCAGCATCGCTTCTCCATTCATAAGGAATCCCTCAGGACAGTGATTCCTAATGAAGGACCAGTGTGATTCCCTCCACCCCAATGTGGTGTGGGCTGATGCCTTCCTAAATTACAATAGTGAATTGATAGAAAAACAGTCATATGCTTGAGTGTCCTAAAAAAGTCAAAGTGCATCAAAGGTTCCAAGTGCTTACTTACCCTCTGACCCAGTGAGATACAGCTCCAGGCCAAGTGTGGGCTTGCAGCTTTTTGAGGACGGGCCTCCTCAGCCAGCCTGCAAATCTTAGAGGAAGCTTCAGAGCTGCAAGGCAGGCTGCCCCAGTGCTCTAGTGCTCTGGATGCCCCTGCTGTCTCAGTCTCTCCTTCTACCTTCTAGCACCACCCTTAACTCCTATGTGAGGTCCAGGTGAGAAACATGGTGCCACAGAAAGGATCCTGGCCATTCCCGAGCAGTCATTTGTAAGGCATTTTTATGGGGTTTATGGTCTGGGGGACAGGAAGGACAGTAGTCTAAGAAGGCCTTGCCTCCCTCTCTTCTATTTCTCCCCACCCCAAACCCTGCACAGAAACCCAGACAAGGGCATCCAGTTCCTGATCTCACGTGGCTTCATCCCAGACACTCCCATCGGTGTGGCCCACTTCCTCCTCCAGCGGAAAGGTCTCAGCCGCCAGATGATAGGAGAATTCCTTGGGAACAGCAAGAAGCAGTTCAACCGAGATGTGCTAGAGTGAGTGATGGAACTTGGGTCCCCTGCTCTCTCTCCCTCCCTGACTGCTCGGGTTCTGAGTTTTCCTGAGGAAAATCCTGCTCAGGTTCCCTGATGTGTTAAAGGGGCAGAGCCACATGGTTTTTAGCCAATCACCCCTCTGGTACTGTCTGTGACTCTTGTTGGCAGTCATTCAGTGGGCAGTCATTAGAGGCACTAGGGATTCTTTATCTCACAGGAGACAGAATCCTCCCTCCCAGCCACCCTCCAGGGCAAGAGAAGAGCCCAGGTTTGTACAGGGACAGATTCTCAGCCCATACTTCCACTAACACCTGTCCAGCCCCCTCATCCCCTGACATCCCCATTCTCAAATCAATGAAGACAACAGATAAAGAAAAGAGAAGGGGCTAGGGACTTAGGGTTTTTATAATTCCCTAAAGATGAATAAAGCAACAAAATCACAGCAACCAAGGAACCATGTCTTAAACTTTAATAAAGGGCAGCCTCAGCACCTGCCTTGACTATGTTGGACTTTGTGCCATCTCCAGAGTGGCAGAGCCAGGATAGCACCTCTTGGCTGGAGCAGGCCTTGGAGCCCGCTCTCCCCTGAGAAAGGCTGAATACCTGCTGTTGAACAGCATAGTAAAAACTAACTGCTACCCTTCTCTGGCAAAGGCATGGTGGGCACTGGGCACTTAAGCCTGGCACTTGAATAGCAGACTCAAGCCAAGAACCTCAACCTGTTCTAGAGGGGGCTGGGCTAGGGATGGTGTGGTGCTGGCAGCTGAGGTGAGGAGTAGGAGTAATAGCCTCAGTGAACTTTCCAGTGAAAGGAGGCAGATGGAGAATATGGGAGGGTTAGTCTGA
>PVHP010003846.1:0-75487 GCA_004024765.1 Zapus hudsonius
GGGCACATCCTTTGACAGGTGTACCCTGTCCCCATTGCCAGGGACGGGACCCCCCAGTGGACACATCCTTCGACAGGTGCACCCTGTCCCATTGCCAGGGACGGGACCCCCCCCCCAGTGAACACATCCTTCGACAGGTGCACCCTGTCCCATTGCCAGGGATGTGGACCCCCAGTGGGCACATCCTTCGACAGGTGCACCCTGTCCCATTGCCAGGGACGGGACCCCCAGTGGGCACATCCTTCATTGCCTCTCAGTGCCTCCCAGGGTGTTTAAAACGCAATGAGGAAGTGGGTGGCATGTCCTCAATAGCACTCACCTTCCTGTTTGCCTCACATATGGCCTGTTAATAGTAGCTCTTATCTCAGGGTTGGTAATATTTAACACTTATCGTTCTTTCTAGATTGTTAGGAGCGCTTTACAGTCACCTTATTTGTGTGCGCCTCAGAGCAGTCTACCACACAGGCACTAACATTGTCCCGAGGAACAGGGAGGTCAAGTAACTCACTACAGATCACAAAGCAGTAAGTTACCATGGAACAAGGATTTGAACCAGCCATTATGACGCTAGAGTTTATCTTTCTTCTGTCTTCTGTCTTCTTTTTCTTCTTGCTTTGGGGGATGAAGCCGTGGTCCCACACATGCTTGGCAAGCACCTTGTCATTCTGCTATGTCCTCAGCACTGAGTTCATGCTATTTTTTTCCATCATTAGTCATGTTATTGTTGATCTTCCTGCTTCTACCTCCCCAAGTGCTGGTGTTACAGGTGTGTACCATTGTGCCTGGAAGGTACACATTCTTTTTTTTTAAAAAAATATTTATTTACTTATTTGTAAGCAGAGAGAGATAAAAGAGAGGCAGAGAGCATGGGCACACCCTCCAGCCGCTGTAAATGAACTCCAGACGCATGCGCCACTTTGTGTATCTGACTTTACATGGGTACTGGGGAATTGAACCCAGGTCAGTAGGCTTTGCAGGCAAGTGCCTTAACTGCTGAGCCATCTCTCCAGCCCATAAATTCACAAACATTTTACAAATATTTTTAGTTATTTATTTGAGAGAGAGAGACAGCAAGCATATGGGTATATCAGGGTCTCCTGCCATTGCAAATGAACTCCAGATGCATGCACCACTTTGTGCAAAAACTGGCTTTACATAGGTACTGGAGAATAGAACCCAGGCCATCAGGCTTTACAAGCAAGGGACTTTAATCACTGAGTTATCTCTCCAGCCCAAATTCATTTTTTTCGGGGGAGGGGTAGGGTTTCGAGGTAGGGTCTCATTCTAGCTCAGGCTGACCTGGAATTCACTATGTAGTCTTAGGGTGGCCTCAAACTCATGGTGATCCTCCTATGTCTGCCTCCTGAGTACTGGGATTAAAGGCATGCACCACCACATCCAGCTCAAATTCACTTTTTTTTTTTTTTCAAGGTAGGGTCTCGCTCTGGTCCAGGCTGACCTGGAATTCACTCTGTAGTCTCAGGCTGGCCTCGAACTCACGACGATCCTCCTACCTCTGCCTCCCGAGTGCTGACATTAAAGGTGTGTGCCACCATGCTTGGCTTCGCTTAATGCTTTTGTTGAAAACATAACCAGGCTGCACTGCTCTGTGTGGGGATTTTGTATCTTTCAGAACACGTCACTGATTTTCCTTTCTTTCTTTCTTTTTTTTTTTTAATTTTATTTTAAATTTATTGTCCATAATGAGTTTTCTTTCTTTCTTTCTTTCTTTCTTTCTTTCTTTCTTTCTTTCTTTCTTTCTTTCTTTCTTTCTTTCCTTTTTTTTTTGTGAACCCAAGTGTTTATAAAGTACTTTCCTTTCTTGTGAAATAAAGTTATGCTCCATCTGGTTATCAGGTTTGTGGAAATACTCACCTGCCATTTAGGACTTCTGTTACTAGCTATGAGATTTCTGTGTGAAGGAGGGATTGGAGGGGTAGGAATGGCTGTAAACACAAGGCCTTCATTTCTGCAGGTTTAGCAGAAGCTTCTTGCCAACTGTATGAAATGCACATTCTTCCCTCTAGCCTGGTGCATTAGTCTCCTCCCTCTCCCCTCTTTTCTTCCTCGCTGTGTAACCTGGCTGACCTTGAACTTGCCATCCTCTTGTATCAGCCTCCTCAGTGTTGGCATCACAGGCTTCACCTCTATGCCTGGCTCAGTGTTCTCTCCATATTTTAAGAAGTTCCACTGATCTTTGAAATTCATGTTGCTTCTCCATGCTTCTGGAAATACTAGCAGATGGGTCCTGGATATTGCTTACAACTTAAAATTTGGTCTTGTCTTACTACAGCTAATGGAAAACATCACTTTCATTGTTACTATTTTAATTTTATTTATTTATTTGCAAGGAGAGAAAGAGAGAGAGAGAGAGAAGAGGGGAGGGGAGGGGAGGGGAGAAACAGACAGAATGTGTATACCAGGGCCTCCAGCCACTGCAAACAAACTCCAGATGCATGCATCACTTTAAGCATCTGGCTTTACATGGGTACTGGGGAAACTGAACCCAGGTCATTAGGCTTTGCAGGCAAACATCCTAACCACTAAGCAATCTCCAGCCCTTTTTAAAAAACATTTATTGGTAGCTTTCATAATTACAGACAATAAACCATTATGATTCCCTCCCCACTACCCTCCCTCATATCTCTTCCCCCTCTCAATTAGTCTCTATTTTGTTTTGGTCAGCTCCCCCCACACTTTTTTTGATGAGGGCTTTTTTGGGGGGGCAGTTTCCTCCGGAGTCCCTCTGTGATGCGCTGCTGCAGCAGGTGTGATATGTGGGGCAGGTGCTTTTGGGGAGAAGCTGTAGTGGTAGTCTTTAGCCTTTCAGTGGCTGATGCAATCAAGGTTTCCAAGGTGGTGTGAGGTTGGGGCTGGAGCTCCTGGGTCCCAGCTGTCACCCAGGATACTTGACAGGAGGCAAGTCTGTGAGGAATGTAGGTGAAGAGACGGTGGCAAGTACAGGGTGTTCTAGGCCCTCAGGACACCTGTGGCCCCCTCCACACCCCACAAGGTAACACCAGCAGTGATACCACACACAGGTGCAGTCTGGGGAGAAAGCCAGGGGACCTTTGCCAAGCTGGTTTGCATTTGGTTTGGAATGAGTTGCCATGGGACAGAGGACATCAAGTGCGTGTCCTACTTTCAGAAGGACCCCTCACACTGAGCTGCAGAGCTTCGGGCAGCACTGTTGGTGTGGGAGATGTCTCCTGGTTTACCTGCTTTCCTTTGGATGTGCACATCTGATTCAGTGTCATGTGGGCCTTAGTCCCAGAACTTACGCACATGCAGGTTGAAGGAAGGGAGTCAGTATTTGAAATGATGAAAAATCCTCACACACTAAGAGTTAGAATATGAAGCTGTGGCTCGTTGGTGCTGTGTGTAGGTTTTGCTTTTTCAGGGTTCCACTACCAACCACATTCCACTATTGGTGCTACAGCCTCACCAGACGGCTGCTTCAGCTTTAAGCACCAGTGTAGAAGTGAGCCTTCCTCACCTGCACCTCTTCTTCTTCATAGACATGATTAAGAGTCCATGGATTCTGTGACACTTCTTCCCTTTCTCTCCAAATTTCCAAAGAAAGTGAGTTTGCCTGGAAGAACCTCAAAACACCATGTCTTTGAGCCAGGGCTTCTGCTTATGCAAGTGCTGTAGTCTCTGAGTCGGGCATAGTGGTGGAGGTGAGGACTGGATTTCAGGGTGTGGCTGTGTGGACTATTGTCCCATGTCCCCGCCCCCTTGCTTTTTTCTTTTCCTATAAGGTTTCCTGCCTGGTTAATTTGGAGGAATACATCATGGTCTGCACTGCCTGAAGAGTGCTGGGTGGGGAGAGGAGACCACTCTGTGGAGTGCCAGCAGTGCCTGACCCTGGCCAGGTTGGTGGGGGGGGGGTCACAAGAGCCTTCTGCTGGTCTGGAAGGATGCCCAGTGAGCGCTTTGTTCTGATCCGCCTAGGCGCTGTGATGGGCATGCATGGGGGACAGTCTGTTGGGAGGTTTGCCAAGTCTCCTCTGAAACATGGGAGGAAGGTTGTGGTGGCACGCCAGGTGCACCAGTGTGATATGCTGAATACAGATTGGTCGAAGGCTGGTCATGGAAAGGACCAGCTGCTACCTGACACCGTGTGCCACTGTGCTTGGCTGAAGTGACATCTGTCTATTATGCATGATGGTGAATGTGTGATCCAGTGACTAGGACACCTTGGAGAGGGGTGAGGACAGTGGGCATTGTACGTGAGCTGTGAGCTGCCCACCCCAGAAACTGCAGAGACTTGGGTCAGATCCATGTCATACATTGTTCCCATGTGTGCTCCAGCCTGGTGTCCAAAGCCAGTGTTCTAGACCTAGTTTTAAGCAAACAGGAAGGTCATCTATCTGGTTCTGCAGCAGTGCCCTCCCACTGGGCTCCTGACAGGGCTGTGGGTTTTAATCAGAGATGCGGCAAGGTGGAGATGGGGAGGTGGCCACCTGCCTGATTCTGCTGTTGCCTCAGTGCTCTGGTTAGAGTGGCATCTGAAGGGCTCTTCTTGTGAGGGCGATGCTGCTGGTTCAATAAACATCTTGTGCCAGAGCACTCCCTCGTCCGTGTGTTTGAAGTGCGCTGTGCTGGATTATAAGATGATGTGTGTGGTGTTCTTGAGGTGTGTGCTCTATGCTGGATTATAAAATGACATGTGGAGTTCTTGAAGTGTGCTCTGTGCTGGATTATCAAATGACGTGCGTAGTGTTCTTGACGTGTGTGCTCTGCTGGATTATCAAATGACACGTGGTGTTCTTGAAGTGTGGGCTATGGTCTTGGTGCTCACTGTACAATGCTGAGTGGTTTGATCTAGTGGAGAATAATCCTGGAGTGATTCTGTCATAGGCCATGGGCTTCATGCTTCTCCCTCAGAGATAACAGTCCCTCCAGCCATTGCTTACTCTAAGGGCCCTGCTGCGCTACCCCTTGCCTGCATCTGAAGCCCCCCTGCTGGTGAGGAGAATGGGCACAGCAGGGGCTAATGTTGTGGCTTCTCTGTCCTTTCTCAAATCTAGACACTTGCAGTTTCCTGCAGGGATTCCTAATAAGCTCCAAGCTGTGCGCTTGCGCAGCTGGTGCAGACAAGAGCTGTTGCTGAAGTCCAGTGCTCAGTTAAGCAGCTTTAAGTGCTCATAGGTCAGTTACTAGCTTTGGGATGCACTGTGTTGCTCTTGGCAGAAACCTGAAGAAGACCAGGGTGCTGTGACAGCTGGGGAAATGGGCAACATCAAGCCCATTGGTCTTGTCCATCATGGCATTTCTTGCACAATGGAGTTAACTAAAGAAAAAAAAAGTTGTTCAGTACAGGTCACTCCTGGTTTCTTCCCAGCACTGCCGAGATTGCATGAGCTTAAAGGCAAGGGCAGGGCCTGTGCTCTGACCCAGGACCATAGGTTGGCCTAAGACAGCTGGCTAACCATACTTCTTTAAAAAAGGCTTTTGATGTGGAAGAGTAAGGACTGTTTCTGTGACTCTGAATTTATACAGATTATTCAAAAATAACCACTGTGTTTCTGCTATGATGCAGTACTCAGGCTTGGTCTTTCTTCTGTGTTAGTGAGGCCAAGAGAGCCACCAGGCATTTTAGAAGGAGAGTGAAGGCCCCAGCCTGCTTGGCCGCTGCTGTGTGTCTCATCCTGCCTGCTGGCTGCTCTTCTGGAGTTGGCTGTGGCAGCCTGGCTGCTTCATTTCCCTCAGTGCTTCCGAGGCTGGCAGCTGTTCTAGAGCCAGTGGTTGGTCAGCTCCAGGTGAGACTGCATGATGGCCACACTGCCCCTGGCTGAGGACCTGTGGCTAACAGCATGTTCACAGGCAAGCAGACTGGAACATTCTCGGCACCACCCAACACCATGAGACATCTTGTCTTCAGTTAATTTTGTTTGTTTGTTTTTGTTTTTCGAGGTAGGGTCTTGCTCTAACCCAGGCGGACCTGGAACTCACTATGAAATCTCAGGGTGGCCTTGAATTTACAGTGATCCTCCTACCTCTGCCTCCTCCTTTAGTTAATTTTTACTGAAATGAGACTATGTGGCTGGGTGTAGTGGTGCATGCCTTTAATCCCAGTACTCAGGAGGCAGAGATAGAAGGATCACTGTGAGTTCGAGGCCAAGAAGCATTGTTTACCCACAGTGCCTTGCTGCAGGGAAGAGAGATGAGACTCTGATGGGTTCTGGTCCTGAACACTCTGACACCAGGGCTGGTGGCTCCATGACCCCCAGTGCCCTCCTTGGGAGGTACAGGTGAGGAGAGCCTGGGCTCCCACTGCCTCCGGCCCCACAAAGGAAGCTGCCAATGTATGTGACCTTGGAGCAGACTTCATCTGAGACCTAGCTTCCTCCTTGTGATCCAGGAGAGCCGCTTCTAATTCCTACAGAGCTAGTTCTGCCCCTGCAGGGTATGTGCTCAGCCCTATCTTCCTAAGTGACCCTTCTTTCCTGTCTCATGTCTGGTCACATTTAAGCATCATTGTGGCATGTGTCTGGGGTTGACAAGCCCACCTGGGGACATTGGTAGTTCCTGTCAGGCCACTGACTACCTACTGGGGAAGGAGTGGAGCTGTGAGGATATGGTGGTGCCCTTGTCTGGTTCAGCTCAGGCCTGTATCTGTCAGCCTTGACCTTGAGTCAAGACCCTGGGGGATGGAAAGTGCTAGTCAGGCATGTGGTACCCATGTCAGCTGCTCCCCCAGGGGTAGGGTGCTTCTGGCATGTTCTCTGTATGCAAAGTATGTACCCTCCCCCATCCTTGAGCCTGTGTGAGTTAGGGCAGCTGACCTTAGCTTGAGTACCGGTGAGTCCTTCCACAGTTCATTTGAAGCCCCTCTCTGTGCTCATGCTGAGTGGGACTTCCTAGGGTCATCTCTACACCTTACCTCACCCCCACCATTTGTAGAAGAGGTTTCCCACAGTTTAACTTTCCTTCCAGTTGATGGTGGCAGTCCTGATCCACTCAGTCGCAGACTTCGAGATCTCTTCTTTTTCCATTTTCCTCTCCTTTTTTGTTTGTGACGATGTCTCCCTGTATAGTCCAGGCTATCATGGACCTTGAGATTCTCTTGCCTCAGCCTCCAGAGTTCTGGGGTCACAGCTTAAAGATGGATTGTAAGACTCAGACTATTCATAGAGGTGCCAGCCAGGTCCTGCACCTCCAAGAAGGCTGCCTTCAAGGGCTTGGCATTTTGTGGGTAAGAGTATGATGGGGTGCCCTGGGTGGAGGGGGCTACAGTGACAACATACTTAGGGACCTTGTAGAAGAAGAAAGTGCCCTGCCTCCACCCTAGTGTGGCCCATAGAGAAGACAAGAGTACTGAAGCTAGAAAGATGCCCCACCTGAGCTAATTTCCTGAGCTTTCTCTAGACTTAGGAAAGGGAGACACTGAGCAGAGAGCTGGTCCCATCACTGCCCTGCGGTCCTTCTCTGGAGCAGGAGGCTCTGGGGGTCACCTGCCTTCACCACATGCTCTTGGTGGGCTCTCACCTCCAGGGAGAAGAAAGTTTCTTCTAAGCCAAGTATGACCCAGGAGTGTGGATTGGAAAACAAACTTTTCCAATGTGGAAGCAGTTTCATGAACTTTTTGTAGTTATAAATCTAATTATTTATCAAATACATTGGTGGGAATGTCAGGCAAACAAATTCAGCAAAGGTAGAAAACTCAGCTATTGGGTTCAGATGGTATCTGACGTTCTCAGCTCTTGGTTCAGTGGAAGTGAATGGTCGGCTAAGAATACATTCCAAAGGTTTTGCCTGATACCCAAAAGGATGTTAAATCAGACACAGGTGGGCTACTAAGGGAACTAAAGATAGCCTAAGGTGATTTTGCTCTGGATCTGCAACAGTCCAGCTCTCATTGATCTCGAAGTGCAGAGCAGTTAGCCTGGTGAACCCCAGCCTAGCTGTGGCTTTTTGCCCTAGTCTCCAAGCACAGCCCCCCTGGGTCTCTGCTAGACCAGTAGCTTGGGGAGAGAGGTGACATGGGGCCTGCCAGGCTCAAGGAAGGCCCATGTCCTGGATCAGACCCTGGAGAAGACCCAGGTGACAGACAAGGCCTGGCCAGGGTGGATGTCCTTTTACCCTGTAGGCCATCTACAGAGTGCTTGGAGCCCAGGTCCTTGGGATACACAGCTCCGTATTCCTGCAGGTCTCTGGGTCACACATAGGGGCCCTCGGGAGAGGGTTTCTGGAGGACACTGTCATAGCCAGCCTTGCTGGGCAGGACCTCCTTGTTGCTGCCCAAGGCCCAGCTTCCGGGGACTGTGATCTGCTGGAAGTGAGTGAAATGGTGGTAGGTTTGGCCTGACAGTCTGTAACACTGTTGTTTTGTTGTTTGTTTTTGAAGCAGGGACTCACTCTAGCCCAGGCTAGCCTCAGGCTCATGACGATCCTCCTGTATCAGCTTCCCAAATGCTGGGATTAAAGATGTGTGCCCCCATACCTGGCTCTGTGACAGTCTTTATAGGTCCTTGTGGGGCTTCCTGAGGTGAAGGAGACAGAATGTGTGTCTTGGGCTGTGCTTTCCTCTTGGAGTTAATTGTGATCTAGCTTGAGGTTTCCTGGGAATCCAGGCTTTGATCTCATGGAGTCTTAAGGAAAAGGCCGCCCCATGGTCCACGTAGCAGGGGCACAGGAGACAAGTGACTGTAGTGACCAGTAGTCACTGAGCCTGTGTCTAATCTTATGTTTTAGGTCCTCAGTTTTTAATGACTGACTTTTCCAACAGTGGGCCTTGGCTCTAGGGGAGGAAGCTGGCAGAAAGGAAAACATGGACTCAGCTGCCCACAAGCAGGTGGTTCATCCCAGTGCATTGCTTGTTGGCCCAGGCCTGTCTAGCCTTGAATCCCCTCCTGCCTGCTTGGAAGAAAATCTCAGCAGGTCGACATCTAATCCACATCCTGTCTGTGTGCAGCTCTCAAGACCTGGCCTCGTATAAAGCACTCTTGCTACACCTTGCACATGAAGATGATTCCCCAGTTGCCTACCTATGTGAGCTGTGTTCGAATCTTGCTTCAGGCATGATGTTAGTGTCTTTTCTTAAAGTAGATTTTCCCTTGGTGCTGGACACTGATCCCAGAGCCTTGCAAATGTTCTGCCACTAAGCCACACCCAAGCCCCTGAAGGTAGCTTTTTATTTACCTGTTGGTTTATTACCTTATTTGAAATTTTTAAATTTATTTTTGCATTTGAGTGTGTATGGGCACACCAAGGCCTCTTACCACTCACTATAAATGAACACCAGAAGGCTTACGTAGGTGGTTTGGGAGTTGAACCCTTGTTGGTGGGCTTTGCAAGTAAACACCTGTAACTGCTGAGCTATCATCCCAGCCCCTACTTGTTTTTGTTTTCTTGAGACAGGTCTTATATAGCCCAGGCTGGCCTCCTAACTTACTACATAGTCAAGGAATGACCATAAATTTCCGATCCTCTTGCCTCCACCTCCTGAGTGCTTGGATTACAGGTGTGTACCAGCTGGCCTAATGTATGTGGTGCTGGGAATTGAACCAGGGACTTTGTACATCTCTGCAAACACTCTGCCTCCAGCCTCATTTCTCATTTTCAGAATAACTGGCTGCATGCAGTGGTGATCAGTAACTGTCTTCATTAGTGTCTTTAGGGACATCAGTGGGTTTGGTGGGTTTCATTGATCGCAGAACCCTAGGGGTGGGGTTGAGCCAACCAAAGGACATGCAGAAGGCCTGTTTCTCACTTGGAATTGACCTGGCCCCTCACATCAACTGTTCCCAACACAGTTAAATGTAGCCTTCTATTTTCAGAAAGAAACAAACCTTTCAGGACAGGTTGAGTTCTGCTTCAATGTCTGCTGTTTTAAAGCCTCGTTTTTCCCAACAGGAGAAATTAATACTCAGAGCTTCTAAAATATGGAGTAAATGTGATTTCAGGAAAAATGATGTAACTGACACATGTAGCATTTTTAATTCTCTGGCAGTGAAAAGTGGTTTTTAAGGGTGGAGATGTACCTTAGAGTAGAGTGTATGCCTAAGCATGTATGAGGCCCTGAGCTCCATCCCCAGCACTACAAAGAAAATAAAGTATTGTGTTCAGGTACATGAGAGGCAAACGCTTTGACATAATTTCTCATTTTCGCCACTTTGTTCTAGCTTCCTGAAGCTTGTTGGAGCCCCTGCAAGGACCGCCTCACTGAAACTACTCCAACTGCCAGTGTGTCTTTTCCAAGTTAATGTTTTATTTTCCTATTCCATTGCAAAGAAAGACTTTTAAAATTGTTTCTTGTTTTGTTTTGTTTTGAGGTAGGGTCGTACTCTAGCCCAGGCTGACCTGGAATTCACTATATAGTCTCAGGGTGACCTTGAACTCAAGGAGATCCCCCTACCTCTGCCTCCCGAGTGCTGGGATTAAAGGTGTGAGCCACCATACTCGGCTCAAGAAGGACTTTTAAGGGTGGAGGATATGGCTTAGTGGTTAAGTTGCTAACCTGCAAAGCTTAATGACCCGAGTTCAGTTCTCCAGTAGCCACATAAAGCTAGATGTACAAGGTGATGCATACATCTAAAGCTCATTTGCAGAGGCTAGAGGCCCTGGTGTGCCCATTCTGTCTGTCTCTTTTCTCTCTCCTCTTGCAAATAAATAAAATATTTTTAAAAATAAAAAAAGAATGACTTTTAAGTATAACTCTTGGTTGGGGTGTGGTGGTGCATGCCTTTAATCCCAGCCTTGGGCATAGAGGTAGGAGGATTGCAGTGAGTTTGAGGACACCCTGAGACTACATAGTGAATTCCAGGTCAGCCTGGACTACAGTGAGAGCCTACCTTAAAAAAAAAAGGAAAAAAATTACTTTCTAAATATAACTCTTACGATACTGATCACTTATTTATCTATGTCTCATTGGTTGGTCTTAAAGAATTTTTTGGTGGTCTTGGAGATTGAACCCAGGACCTTGCACATGGTAGGCAGGAACTACATTCTAACCCTCTTTTTATTTTCAGACAGAGGTTTACTAAGTTCTGGCTGACCTTGAACTCTGTTGTCCCGGCAGGTCTTGAGCTTCTAATCCTCCTACTCAGTCTCCCAAGTAGCAGGGATTTCATGTGCATGTGCCAAGCCTCATCTCTCTCCTCAGCCAATCTTTGCATTAGGAATGCTTGTTTTCATTCATGCTGCTTAAAGCTTACATTTGCTATAACTCATTTCTTACTTGCTTAGACATAATTGAGGTCAGTCTCAAGAATGAATATTTGAGCATTGTCTCTAAACACAGGCTCTTTGGAACTGAGCTCATGCTGAGATGCTTCTCTCCTCAGGTTCCCAGTGTCCATTGGCCTTTCATCGGTAGTGTAAAGGGAGTCCCATACAATGATCCAGTAGGAGGACCAGATAGCTTGGTGGCAAGGGAGCCTGGTCACTGAAGGATGAACGGGGAGGAAGAATTTTTTGATGCCGTCACAGGTGAGCTGAAAGAAACATGGCCCAGAGGCTGCATCGTGTGGGAATCTGTAGGATCCAGAGTGTGGGACATGGCCTGACATTGGCCTTTGAGGAAGAATACGAAGTCTTGTCTCAAATGAGGGGAACCTTGACTCGATCTTAGGAAGTGGTATGAAAGAAAGTGCCGTGGGGCCTGGACTCTTTAGAAGAGCCTTCTTGGAGAAGATGGTTGTCTTTGGCTTGGGGAGATGGCTTACTGGTTAAAGGCTTGCAAAGCCTGCCAGTTTGAGTTCAATTCCCCAGCCACCCATGTAAAGCCCAATGGGCGTTTATTTGTAATGACAAGATACCCTGGCATGCTCATACATATATAAATACATGCATGCACACATGCATGCATATAATTTTTTTTAAAAAGACAATTTTACTTGGATCCAAGAGAGATGGTCGTATTCTTTGTGTTATTTCTGCTCTTTCTTGTTTTGCACTGTTCAGATCACATTGTAAAATAGCCTGACTGCCTCCACAGCAGCCGCCTCAAAGTTCAGTTACTTATCTTTGGAACACGTGGTGGTGTGCAGTGTTGTGCCTGGCTAAAGTGAGTGCTGTAGCTTCAGGCAGTGGTGGTGGTGGCCAAGGCAGACAATAGAGTAAACAGAACAGAAGAGAACTGTCCCCTCTTCTTGGTTCTGGGAAACCCAGTGCTTGAGCCACGGAGGTCTGAAAACCTTCCTTTAAGGCCCTTAGCTCCTCAGTGATCAGTTCCTACTTCTCTGTCCCTCAGGGTCCACATTCAGAATGTCACTGTGCTTCTGCCTGTGGACAGGGGCTTCTGGATTATCTGTTCATTTCCTTGTCCTTGACCATAACAACACAGCAGCTCTCAGCAGTGACAGTGGCTCTGCAGGTGCTGCCCCATTGGGATCCTTTTGTTGTTATTGTTTGGCTTTTTCAAGGCAGGATCTCATTCTAGCCCAGGCTGACCTGGAACTCACTCTGTAGCCCAGACTGGCCTTGAACTCATAGTAATCTTCCTACCTCAGCTTCTCGAATGCTAGGACTAAAGGCATATGCAATCCCACATGGCTTTGTTTATATTTTTTGAGACAGGTTAGGCTGGCTGGATCCCAAGATCCTCCTGCAATACTGCTGTGTGGTGGCTTATCTCCGCAGCCCATAAGGGTGGTAGAGCTCATCTCAGCACCAATCAGGAAGCACCAAAAGAGATTCACAGAGTTCAGGGGTATCTAGAGGAGTCTCTAAGTGAAAGGAAACTTCTGGGCGAGGCTGGCCTCTCCATGACAGGCATGGCCTTCCAGGTGGGGCCAGGTGGCCCAAGAGTGTGTCAACATGCTGGAGACCCCTCCTCTAATGCTGAGGGAAGGGTCCTGGTGCTACTCAGTCTCTGTACACACCCAGAGGGAGTAGTCAGTGAGTCTCTCAGCCACAGATAATGAGAAGCAGCTTTAATTTAGCCTTGGAAAATGGTAAGGAACTCAGTGTCTCTTTCTACAGGGATTTCGGACAAGAGTAAGTCAACAAAAGCTACTTGCCAACACACACAAGCATAGCTAGTGAATGCTGGACACCCAGGCGCTCTAGTGGGCCCTGAGAAGGAGGGTCAGCAGGTGCCTCCACAGATCCACAGTGGGGCTAGGAGAAAAGACCCTGACAGCGTGGGACAGTAGATAAAGTACTTGCTAGGCAAGCATGAGTACCTGAGTTCAGATCCTCAAAACCCACATAAAGAGACATTACAGAAGGTATCTGTATCCTAGCCTATGACAAGGCGGGAGGCAGAAACAAGAGAATCCCTTGGAGCCGGGCATGGTGGCGCACACCTTTAATCCCAGCACTCGAGAGGCAGAGGTAGGAGGAACACCATGAGTTCAAGGCTACCCTGAGACTACACGGTGAATTCCAGGTCAACCTGGGCTAGAATGAGACCCTGCCTTGAAAAACAAAACAAAAAATAAATAGACAAAATACCCTAAACTGGCTGGAGAGGTGGCTCAGCAGTTAAAGTGTTTTCTTGCAAAGCCTCATATCCTGATATCAGTTCTCCAGGAGTTATGTAAAGCCAGATGCACAAAGTGATGCATGCATCTGGAGTTCCTTTGCAATGGCAAGAGACCCTGGCATGCCCATTCTCTCCCTGCCTGCCTCTTACTATGTGTAGCCAATGTATTAGAGGTAGGCTTTTACATCTTCCAAATGTAGTCAAAGTGATCATTTTGCTTGTCTTTTACAGGCTTTGATTCTGATAACTCTGCAGGGGAATTTTCAGAGGCAAATCAAGTCACTGGAATGGTTGACTTGGACACCAGCAAAAGCACTAGAAGTGGGAAAAGTGGAGAGAGATCCCCTCAAGAGAATGGAATTCAGAAACATAGGTACGTTGTTGCATACATTGTTTTAGAATTTTCCAAAGCTCATCTGCAATCCCTAGGGTCTCATAAACATTGAGCTGTAGCACTCCCTTCCCAGTTCTAAGGCTCCGTGAGACAGAATCTTGCAAGTTTCATTGCCTCTCTGCTTGAGGCCTAGAGACCATGAGTGATGAGTTTTCTTCCCTGCCCAGGATCTCTCAGGGCCTGGTGCATAGCACAGCCTCTGTGACCCACAGATCCACCTGTCCCTCCACAGGTACCACATTAATCCTCTGTTCCTTCTACGTCTCACAGATATGCTTGGCTGCTGGCCCTGTAGGCACAGGAAAAGTCTTCTTGTCTCATAGACATGTTGATGGCCCCCTGTGGAGGAGACAGTCAAGTCACATTGCATTTTCCTCCCACCAGCATATTCATTGACATGCACACGTGCTTTCAGACTGGCTCTTGTGGGAAGTCTGCAGTCTCCACCAAGAGAAGGAGGAACAGGACTGACTGTTGGGAAGGGGCAGTCAGGGAGGTGTTGCCTACTCACCTGCAGGGTGGGCCCCTTCCATACCCAGGTGCTTACTCCCCTTTCATTCATGGGCTCAGTGGGTGCAGGGGCACCGCGTGTGGGCTGTGGGGCGCCCTGTTCAAGGCAGCTCGTGTTCTCTCTGCACATTGTGGTCTCCTTGCTCAGTGCATGGCACCTTATGACCAGCCGCCAGCACTGAGCCAGAGGGTACTAGCTCTCTGATCTGACTATGTGGCCTCTTTAAATGCACCTGGATTCCGTGTGTAGTCCGGGGTCTGCTGCATGCAGCCCAGGTACTCCACCTTGGCCCTCATTTCTTCCTGTCAGGTGCAGTGGCACTTCTTATAGCCAGAGCTGATGGTGTCACTTCCACCCTCAACTTCAGCTTAGGTGACAAGGCTACACACTGGTCCTGAGTGGCTTGAAGGCATTGCACCCTGTGGTTGCTCTCCTTTTGGAATGAGGGCCACCTCACTCCCCATCTCTTGTCCTCAGACTTGGCCCTATTCACTCCTCTGGCTCTGGCTCCCTGGGAGCCTGTTCCAGGGGCCTCTTTGGGGGTCTCAGGTATATCTGGCACACCCAGACTCCTGTCCATGTTGCTCCTTTGCTTGGAGCCCTGCCCTCCTCCTCTGTGCCTTAGCTCTGGTTGTTCCTTCCCATCTTCACACAGGGTTGTATGCTTAGGGGACCCCGATCCTCCTCAGCCATCTCCACCTTGGGCACCTGTGCAGTTTACCATGTGGTTGCTGGAGGAAGTTCATGACCTCACACATGAGAGCTGTGCATTCCAACAGGGCAACCTGATGCATGGTGCTCAGTAAACATTGGGTTTCTTTTCCATTTCACCTTAGAGCTGCCACATCATCTCCCTCTTGTACCTAATGCGGCTGCCCAGTGTTCCTTCTTGAACACCAGGCAGGACCCGAGGGTCAGAATACCCAGTCAAGGGTCTGCTCCCCTTCAAAGCAGTGTGGATGTTATGGGAATTCTACAGGAAACACAGGGATAGCCTCTGGGGCTGAGAGCAGTATTAGGGATCTGAGGGCTTGCTCCATAGTACCTTCTGTGTGTTCCCATTCTGTACAATCCCAGCAGCATCTGGGCCACATGCTTCCCCATAGTCCAATTAGATCTACAGCAAGGGCTTCCTCCACCCCATGGGGACAGGGCTCAGTGTAGCCCTTAGAGCCAGGAAGGAGCTACATCCCCCCCCCCCCCGGGTAGCCAGAGTAGGGGTTGGGCTAAGGTGGCTTAAGAAGGAATGCATCTTGGGAAAACAGTTCTGTGTCAGAGGCCGGCTGGCGCAGGTCTTCTTGGCCCATTTCACTCCTAAAGTCTCAGTTCTGTCCATCATCCTGGGGTCAGGCAGGAGACTCGAGTGTGGCTAGGGTGTAGGTGAAGGCTGCCTTCTGGTTGGTTGTCACCTTGCCCCAAGCTCAGCATAGGAAACAGCAGTCTGACCACTTTGAGGTCAAGGGTCAACATTCCAAGCTCACTGTAACCATTTTGGGGAAATCTTCCTGTAGCCACTTCCTTTAGTCTCTGGTAGCCTAGTTCCTCTTCCAGGCACGCCAGAGTTGGGAGACACTGATGTTTTGATCTCCTAGCCGAGAGAATGGTCTTGAGCATTTTGTATGGGAATGATGCTCCCCCCCCCACATACCATTGGATAACGAATGCCTGTTGCTCTCATGCTCCTCGCAGGACGGCACTGCCTGCCCCCATGTTCTCTAGAAGCAATTTCAGCGTGTGGAGTATACTGAAAAAGTGCATTGGCCTGGTGAGTGTAGATGGCGCATATGAAGCCTCGACATAAGTCCTGTGACGTTATCGTACTGTTGTATTTTTTTATGCGTGTGTCTGTTGAGTGCGTGTATGGGATGCCAGGGTCTCTTGCTACCACAAATGCCAAATGCATATTCCACTTTTTGCACTTGGCTTTATGTGGGTACTGGGGAATCAAACCCGGGCCAACAGGCTCTGCAAGCAAGTACTTTAGCTGCTGAACCATCTCCCCAGCCCTGTTAGTATTTTAGAAACATGCTCTATATATTTATCAGCAGTGTGGATAGGACAACAAGCAGGAAAGGAGAGATACATAAGGGGAGCGAAGGGAAGCTAAGTTATTTGTGGACAGCAGAATGACAGTCTGGCTGTTAAGTAGGCGGCAGGAAACTACCACGAGGACTCCTTCCCAGGACTCCGAGATATCCTCTCTGTCCTCTGGCTGTGCACTGGCACCCGGTGGGGTCCCAGCCACATGCTAGCCTGTGTTTTGTGCCAAGATTTTATGACAGGCAATGAAGGTGTCCAGCAGTAGGCTCTCCTGAGGTCTTTCCTGACTGCTGGAACCCAGGGTTCCATGTTTCCTCTGGCACATTAATCCATGGACCAGCATTTGGCAGCTGGACACTCCCCAGTTCTCAGGTGTGTTCTTCTTTTCTTTCTCAAAATACTTTTATTTGAGAAAGAGAGAGGGTATGGGTACACTAGGGCCTCTTGCTAGTGCAAACTAACTCCAGACACATTTGCCACTTTGTACATCTGGCTTATGTGGGTACTGGGGAATTGAACCTGGGCCAGCATGCTTTGCAATCAAGTACCTTTAACCTCTGAGCCATTTCTCTGGCCCTCATTTTGGTTTTCTGAGAACAGGATCTAACTGGGTAGCCCAGGCAGGCTTAAATTCAGGACCCTCCCCTCAGCCTCTTGAGTTCTGGGAGGACAGGGGTATAGCACTGTGTATGTTGGTTCCTCTTTACCAAAGTCCACACTTTGCTAGACTTTCCCACTTTTCCATGATGTCTCTGTCCTGTCCCTGTCACTCCCTGCAGGCTCCTCACAGCATTTGGTCATCATGTCTTCTTTGTCCTGTCCACTTAGGTGGCTCCTTGGTCCCCTTTTTTTTGTGACCTTGACTCTAGAGAGTGCTGATCAGGCGTTCGGTTGGGTGCCCCTTCATGTCTGTCTGACTGACATTTCTCACTACTAGATTGAGCTGAAGCCAGGATTAGCCATCTGTGTTTTGTTTTCTTCCTGGGAATGTTGACCTAACTGCTTGGCCACATGTCCCCACTGCAGAGCTACTGTAAAGCTACTGGTTCATTACTGGGCTTATTGGTTTCGTTTTAGTTTAGTTTAGTTTTTGTTTGTTTTCTTGAGATAGGGTCTCGCTTTAGCCCAGGCTTACCTGGAATTCACTATGTTTGAGGGCAACCTTGAATTCACAATGATCCTCCTACCTCTGCCTCCCAAGTGCTGGGTTTAAAGGTGTGCGCCACCACACCCAGCTTATTGGTTTCATTTTTGATGTTTAGAGAATGTTTTA
Source organism: Zapus hudsonius (assembly GCA_004024765.1). Taxonomy (NCBI): domain Eukaryota; kingdom Metazoa; phylum Chordata; class Mammalia; order Rodentia; family Dipodidae; genus Zapus; species Zapus hudsonius. The sequence goes on from PVHP010003846.1 coordinate 17,654, forward strand.
TAAATTTAACTTTGTTTCAAAATATAGGTCCAAAGTCAAATTATCAAATATGTTTTAGTCTGTTTTATAGTGCCAGTAATAAAACATTTTTGATTTGTAAAGGAAAGAGGCTGATTTTGGCTCACGTTTCTGAAGGCCCAAGGCCAAGGGGCTGTCTGGTGAGAGAGCGTTTGCTTCTGTCCTTGGTGTTCTCCCTTCAGAACTGGGAGTTGAATCCAGGGCCCCATGCATGATAGGCCAGCATTCCACCATTGAGCTATTTTCTCAGCCTGTTACTTAGCTGCCAGATTCAATCATGGGGCTCCAATGACCTTACCTAATCCTAAGGACTTCCCAGAGGACCTACACTACTCATCAGAGACTGGATGGTGTCACCCTCTTAACTCTTCATCACGAGAGTCGATGCATGAAGCCTTGGGGGACACTTCGACCATATCCAGAGTGTGGCCGTGGGTTCCAGGAATCCTGGCTTCCTGTCCTTGTCCCTCCACTGTACTTGTGGTGTGTGCATTATGTGGAGGTCTTCTCCCCATTCTTTAGACGGGGACAGGCAGACCTCTGCTCTCACTCACTCAGTCCCTGGTGGTCTTCATGCCCTTCCTCAGTTGCCCTGGGCTTTAGTGGGATAGTGCTCTGCTTTGGGCATTTCTGGTTCTTTTGTTGACCCAAGCAGGCCATAGTGACTGCCGCTGCAGGCATGCTTGCTGAGGCTCTGGGATGGGTGCCCAGAAATGGGATTGCCAGACCAAAGGAAAAATGTGCCTATCCTTTGGGTAGCTGCAGCCAAGTCTGTTCTGCCGGGCTGCATCATTGCAACAGAGGTGAGTCTTAACTGCAGAGTCTGAGGCTGAAAGTTTGGTGTGAGCAGCACATGCTTATGACCTGAATCCCAACCTGAGCCACGTCAGCCTCTCTTCCCACCAGGGACCATCTGTGTTCTTTCTGTCCACTGCTGACCTCACACCTTTGCAGACTCTGAAGAGCCTTAAGGCCAGGCACAGGGGCTGTGTTGTAGAGCGGCTTGCCTGCCAGCTAAGGCATTTCTGTGTTATCCTGAAAAGCCATGGAAACTAAGGGCACGTTTTAGTAGTGAGAAGCTCACCTGTCGTGGAGCTGATGAGCTGGCCGTCTGGGAATGCCTACACAATCACACATGTGATGAGTTGCGAGTAGGTCCCAGGCCTGGGAGATGGGAAGGATATGGGGCTGTCACACGGGAAGGCTGAGGCTCGTGGAAGGTGGCTTGCTAGCAGAGGCTTAGGAAGAGGCCTCACCCATGTGGGACTCTGACTCAGAAAAAGTGATCCTCAGAGCATTCAGAGGAGTGTAGAAGCCTGGCATGGGGGTGGGGGTATGTCCAGAAGCCTTGGGATGCTGACCAGGTGTTTTCCCTGGGTCCTTCTAGGAGCTGTCCAAGATCACAATGCCAATCGCCTTCAATGAGCCGCTGAGTTTCCTGCAGCGGATCACGGAGTACATGGAGCATGTGTACCTCATTCACAAGGCCTCGAACCAGCCTCACCCCTTGGAGAGGATGCAGGTGGGTGCTGCACATGGCTGTGCAGGACAGCTTCAGAGCACCTGGCTGACCTTGCAGTCATAGGGGTGCAGGTATCTTGCTGGTGGGGCATCTGTGAAGAGTGCCAGCCTGAGAGCTCCCTGTTGCCACCTCTTGCCAGGCATCTCAGCCTCACAGAGCTGGCTTTCTCCTTTCGGCACGTGTGTGCATCTGTGCGTAATGAGTGGGTGAAAGAATTTATTTGGGTCATTGCATGTGAGATAGGCACACTGGCCTTGCTGTAGCACTTGAAGGGTGCCCAGCCTGGGGTGGAGAACAGCACATTCCTTCTTTGTGGCATTAAGGCAGTGGTGGATAACAAGGCATGCTCGACGTATTACTAGGAAAAGATAGACAAGTCAGAGTAAGCACGGCACAGACTGATGGGACACCTGTGGGGACTCCTTTAGTCACTGTCCTGGTAGAAGCTGTTCTGATGTGTCTTTGGGTTGTTTGCAGACTGTAGCTGCCTTTGCGGTCTCAGCTGTGGCTTCCCAGTGGGAGAGGACTGGCAAACCTTTCAACCCTCTTTTGGGAGAAACGTATGAATTGATCAGGTAAGGAGAGCGCATCCTGAATGTCTTGTAGAAGGGTCTTTCGTGATTTTTAAAAGAGCTTGATTCTCGGGATAGATGCTTAGAGTTAGGAGCTTCTGAGGTATTCCAGGTGCTGGAGGCAAGGTGTCCACACACATGGAATGTGGTGCTAACGAAGCAACCATGGGCTTGAGGGTGGGGCCGTGCTGTGTAGATAGGTGGTGGTGCCCACACTGCATGACAGAGACATGGGATCACGAGCTTCCAACAAAAGATAGAGCCAGTGCTGATGAGCAGGACTGGGCCATTTGCTGCAGCACTTTGGTGAAAGATGACCCAAGGAGAAGAACGGCAGAGATCATAGTTTACCCATGCCCACTCTGTGGGGTCTTGGGAATGGTTGGGCAGGCCTGGCCAGTAGTTAGCCAAACCATACCAGCACTTTGAATATGCTAAAACTCTTCCTGCAGAAAGCAGGGCTCCAGGACAGAGAGTGACAAGTGCTCCTGGGCACGAGTAGTGTGCACCCCTTCATCAGGACCAGCAGGCCCCTAAGCCTGGACATCTGACCTAGTTCCTGGCTGGTAACTGGCGTCTGGAGGCCTGGGCTGGGGAATTCTTGCCACCCGCCTTATGGGCTCATCCTGGGCATGCTGCCTCAGGATAACCCTGACCACATACCATAGACTCTGGATATGTGCAGCTCCCGGCAGTCCACTGGGCTGGAGAGTGGTTCTTAGTCTACAAGGCTGGGACCCCAGTTCTGCACTGCATGTGTACACAGTGCAGTGCTGTGCTTGTGTCTGGGGATGTGGGACTCTCCTTCCCACAGGAGTGGGGCTCCTACCAACTTGCTCTGGACCCTTCCCTGTTCTGCCAAGGCAGCTCACTGCTGCTTTGGAGTCTGAGTCAGTTAATGATCTGCTGGGATATTTTATTTAAATTGAGATGTTGACTTTTTAACCATGAGAACATTCTTTGTAGAGCATGTTGTAACTCTGAAAAAAAGTAGGAAACAAACCAGACGTGATTTTTCAAAAGACGATCGCTATCAGCATCTCGGTCTAGATCTCCTTCTGTGTGCAACAGTGTCAAGCGGTGGCATGCGGCTTTATGCCATGACCATTTCCCCATTATGTCATAGTAAGTCTAAGTGCACTTCTCTATTGACACTAAGACCTGTTTTCCCTATCATAGCATTTCTATGGTAGAGTGTAAGCTGCGGCGTTTTTCCTTTCTGTCATAAGTATAATGGTACATTGAACAGTTGGTGGCTCTTCGAGTCAGAGCCTTTTTGGGTGGGTAAGTGGATCTTACTGGTCTGCCTTAACTGGGTCTTCCTTAGTGTGTGCCCAGGCCAGTGTTCAGCCCATTTGGGGAGGATTTGTCATTTAACAGTTCAGCTTTCCTGCCACCTTCTCAGAAAGCACACTGTAGTTTGGGGATTTCAGGTCCTCTGCTCCTGCCTCATCCCAGAGGACTGAGCTGCCACCTATCCCCACGACCTGCTATAGGGATCTGTCTGGAGCTTCACCGTGACATGATGTTGGCTACTGTGTGTCAAGCACCTGCTCTCCAAGTCCTCCTGCCTTTGAGGAAGTCAGGCTGGTCAGGAGATAAACTGATGTGGGGACACTTGGCCTGTGATGTGTCCTTGCAGGTGGGGCTGCCCTTCTGCAGCTGAAGCCCTGCAGATGAGGGGACTGGCCCCAAGCACCTGAACACATGACGTGGATCCTTCTTTTCTGTTGCCCACAAGCCTCAGTCACGCACTGAGTGCCAGCATTCATGGTGCAGGCCTTGTCTCGTCAGGAAATTATTAAGCCATCTTGAAAAAGCTAAGGCGGAAGGAAAAGATTCTGGACAGTAGAAAAGCCAGGCATGGTGCTGTGCACCTGTGAAGACTGAGGCGCAGGCCTGGGCTACCCTGTCTACACACACACACACACACACACACACACACACACACACACACACACAGACACACAGACACACACAGACACACACACTCAGAAAGGGGTGAGCGCCTGAGCAGAACATGAAGCATAGTTGCCTTTCTCAGGACCTCATTCAGATGCTGAAGTGCAGCTTGGCAGACTGTGAGGAGAACCCCTCCACTCGGCTCGTCACACGCTCCTCTCCTGCTGCGCCAAGTGTCCCTGGCACTGAGGGGTCCTGCTCTGTGGTGCTGCTCAGACCAAACCATGCAGTGTCTCCTGTCCCTTCACATCCTCAGAACAGCTAAAAATACACTTTCTTTTCTTAGACAAGTGTTCATTTTGTAGATTACATACCTTGGCAGTCAACCTTTTAGAGTCTGATTTTTCAACTTTCCTTCCTCTGTGATGATTGGGAATTCTGATTCCAACTAAGCTAGTAATTATGTGGCTTAGCTTTTATAATTTTTAATGACTGCAACTGTAGGTGTATTCATAGTTCCGGAACAATTAAAACTGACGTTTTTATTGAATAAGAGAGTCTGCTAAAAATCCTACTTCCTGGCTGGGAATATTTGGGGTCTAAGATTCTGTTACCCAAGTTTCAGGAGCCTTATACAAAGGCTAGACAGGGATATATGCTGGAGGCCCTAGAGTTCAAGCTCTCTGGGTTGGCTTCCAGAGAGATTTGGGGTGGGGCTGGGCTGGGCTGGCCTGCACCTGAGGTATGTCTGGCCACTGCATGTGAGGTTCAGGTGTTTGTGGGAGTAAACATCAGGGCATGTTGGGGCCCCTCCTGGTAGAGCTTGCTGTGTGAGATGGGCAGGTTTACCCTGGAGTGACCTGGTCTCTTGTCAGTGTGGGGCCAGACATTCCTCAGGGAGGTGCGTTGTGCATGCTTCTGTTGCTTGTCATAGCCTGGGGCTCCTGGGCCCAGAGCCTCTACCCATCTGGAAGGGAGAATGGGGGGGCCTCTGGTTGATGGGGCTGGGGAGCAAGCTGGTGGCCCTTTGTTTTGCTGTCATTAATGTGGTTCTTTCTCTTTTCCTACCTTTCCTTTCTTATTTTTGAACTCAGGGAAGACTTAGGGTTCAGATTTATATCGGAGCAGGTCAGTCACCACCCTCCCGTGAGTGCATTTTATTCAGAAGGCCTCAATCAGGACTTCAGGTTCCATGGCTCCATCTACCCAAAGCTGAAGTTCTGGGGCAAGAGCGTGGAGGCAGAGCCCCGGGGGACCATCACACTGGAGCTCACCAAGTGAGTGCTTGCTTCCTCTGACTGACTGGAGAGCTGGGCTCTGACTGGGTTTGAGTCATCTGCCTGCTTGACTTATAAGACCTCCTCCTGGGGAGATAGCCACCTTCTATGGGGCAGTTGACCTTCCTGCCAGCGGCATTTCTTCAGCTAGGCTTCCTGGTCGGGGTGTTCCTCTGTCCTCATAGTCAGGTGGGTCCCACATCCCCTCCCCACACTAAAGGGCTGGAGCTCTTCAGTGTACCCAGCATCTCTTGTATGGCAGCCCTGAACCTAGAGTCCAATAGCTGGGCTCAGCCTCTCACCTCCAGGCTGTACTAGAGCCAGAATGACCCAATGCCTGCCTCTGTGTCTGCAGGAACTTTATTCCTGGCCATAGACCCCTCTCCAGGGCTGCTCAGAGCAGGACACTTGTCTTTCTTGCAGAATGGGGAACACTGTAGAGAAAGCGGCAGAGACAGGAGCCACAAAAGAGGCCCTCCCGTAGCCACCTACAACCCTGCCTACTGATGGTCACTGTGTGTATGTGTGTCTGTGTGTGTCCAAGGTTGAGTCCTAGGGGTTAAGGATGCTGGAGGGACTTCTCAAGGCTGTCTAGCTCAGCACCCATTGGAGATACTCAGCCTCTAGTGAGTCTGAAGCACACATCTTAGCCTTCTACAGCCCTGAGGTTCCCAGGAGTCAGTCGGTACAGAGGTCTTCTAAGTGGCTGCTGACACCCTGCGCTGAGGGGCATCAGTGTCGTGTTTGTTCCACATTACTCCAACCTGGTTGCTTTTGCCAGTCTTTCGAAAACTTGAGGAGCCATATTCCCTCTTGCCCCTGGAATCACAGAGGCAACCCTCTAATGGGAGCCCTGCAGTGACTCCCATGCTGCCAGATGATACTCTCTGACTCTCTGTCTCTGTCTCTCTCTCTCTCAATATTTTTATTTATTTATTTGCAAGCAGAGAAAATGAAAGAGGGGGGGGGCTCATCAGAGCTACCAGCCACTGCAAATGAACTACTCCAGGCACATGCACCACTTTGTACATCTGGCTTTACATGGGAACTGGGGAATTGAACCCTGTCATTAGGCTCTTCAGGCAAGCGCCTTAACCTCTGAGCCATCTCTCCAGCCCATGACAGTTTCTTTTTTTAAAAAAAATTATTTGCATATTGAAAGGCAGAGAGAAAGAGGCAGACAGACAGACAGAGTATGGGTGTGCTAGAGCCTCTTCTTGGCACTGCAAACCAAATGCAGGTGCATCTATCACTTTGTGCATTTGGCTTCACGTGAGTACTGGAGAATCAAACCCAGGCCGAGTTTTGTAAACAAGCACATTTAACCACTGAGCCATCTCTCCAGCCCTCATGGTAGTCTTTACTTTTGGGGTTAAGGTATACAGAATCGAGTAATGTGTTTGGGTTCCACAGACAAGAGATTCTAGATGTGTCCTGAGCCACACCTGAGCTGCTTTTGCCCTTCCTCATGGCCTAGGCTTGGGGTCTGCTGCATCACACTGTGGGCTTCTTCCTTGGGGCAGGGCTGTTGTGCAGGACGAAGAGCACAGGAAAAAGGCGTGTATGTGGGGTGTTCTGTGCTCCCCACACGCCAGGCTGGGGCTCAGGACGCTGCTGCTGTCAAGTGCCTTTGCTGTTGGCAGCTTCACAGGAGAGCTGTTCCTCTTGTCTCCATCCTCTTATTGCTTATTAACTTGTCTTGACATTTAAGTAGAAAGCTTTGTTGATGCTACAAAGGAAAGGAGAAATAAATTTCAGACGCATGTTAACTAAATAGCCTATGCTGGAGGGACTTCAAAGCAGTGCTCTGCTCCCCAGAGTTGAGGTCTGGTTTTGTCTGGTCATGGCATTCTGGGTCATGTAGGGTCTGGACGTCACTGTCTTGACTTACTTGTTTCTGGTGTCTTCACAGACATAACGAGGCCTATACCTGGACCAACCCCACCTGCTGTGTGCATAATGTCATCCTAGGACAGCTGTGGATCGAGCAGTATGGGACGGTGGAGATCCTAAACCACAGGTGATCAGCCTGGCTGTGTTGGGGGATAGTAATCCCGAGCCTCAAGTGACAGACTGGCTACACGTGGGACAGTGGGGATCCCAAGTCGGAGGAAACAGGCCAGGCTGTGCCTGACAGGAGAAGACATGATACACCCAGTCTCCCAGTGTCAGCCTTAGGATGGGCTGACTCAGCTGAAGGAAGCTATTACTGTCTGCGCCCCCCAGCCAGTCCTCCCGTCCCTGCCTTGATCTCTCTTGCAGTGGGGGCGCTAGGCACAGTGGCTGGCTAGGTTTGGTTCTGGCCCGTGGTATGGTTATCAGGACCCGTGTTAGACTAATTGATTTTCAGTCACAATTGTTAGTTTTTTTTGAGGATGTCAGTACTGGGTGAAAACGTAGTGGCCGTGACCAGATATTATCCAGGGCTCAGGTTCAGCCTCAGGCTGGAGGCGCATGACTCACTGCTTGGCTTGTTAACAGCCTCAGTGAGATGCAGTTCATAAATCATAAAATTCACCCATTTTCTAAATTGTGCTTTATGTGATATTTTAGTAAATTACCCCAATTGTGCAAATCATCACCCCAAGTCAGTGTTAGAGCATTTGTCACCCAGAAAGGCCCCTGTGACACTGGCCGTCACTTAGAGCCTCCTCCCCTGGAGCTTGGCCTTCTCTGGACACTTCACATCATAAACAGATGCCTGTGTGTTTCCTATAGAACTGGAGATAAGTGTGTGCTTCACTTCAAGCCGTGTGGACTGTTTGGAAAGGAACTTCACAGAGTGGAAGGATACATTCAAGACAAAAAGTAGGTCTTTACATTGATGCCTGTGGGTGCCAGTGAGTGCTCCTCCACACAGCCAGGGCTGTACCTAGATGTAGTCATACTGATGTCTGCTCATGGTGGAAACTGTTGAGTCTTTTCGTTCAGGAGATAAAGGCTAGATCTTCATGCAGGGTGAGGGGCCATCTCCTCTGGAGGGAAGAGACCAGAGAACTTAGTCCTGTCCACACAGAAGGGACACCACACTCTTTGTTCTAAGACAGTCAGTATCTAGCCCAGGCTGGCATCAAACTCACAATTCTCCTGTCTCCACCTCCCAGATGTTGGGACTATAGGTCTGTGTCCCAACCGCTCTGAGGGTGCAGTTTTACAAACAACTAAGGTTTCCATAGATGATGGAAGGTCTCCTTCTCCCCGCTGCCCCCACTCAGCATCAGCAGAGCATGCTGGCGAGCATGGACATCACTGTCACGTACTGGCATTGTTCCAGCCAGCAGGCCAGGGACCAGGGACGTTTTGTGAGCCGAGAAATGGTCAGTAGGATCTTAACACATTTTTTTCAGAATTTTCTCATCTGCGTTAAATATTTCAGGTCTCAAATTCCCCCCCCCCTCCTCTTGTTATTGTTGAGAAAGGATCTCACCCTATCCTGGACTGATTTGGAACTCACTCTGTAGCTCAGGCTGGCATGAAACTCACAACAATCCCCGTATTTCAGCTTCTTGAGTACTGGGATTATAGGCATGAGCCAGTGCACCCAGCTTCAATTTGTTTATTTATTTTATTTTATTTTTTAACCTTTGAGACTCATTTTTTATTGTCCATAATGAGCTACAATATTTAGTGGGCAAACAATGAGTTGTTATCCCCAATTCCCCGCTGCCCTCCCCAAATTTGTTTATTTTTGCAGTAAAGGATTTGGGCTATAGAATACTGAGTCTTTCTAGCTCCTGATGTCTAGTTTCCAACTTAACATGGAACCAGAAACTCATCTATTCCTACAGCCTAAGAAATGCTATCAGACTTCAGACTGACCATTTCCTAATGAAACACATCAGAACTCAGCACGTGGACCTTAAGGAATGTAGTCTCATTTGTGCCCATAGTGGTAACCAGCACCAAGGGCAGTCCCCCATGGAGTTAGACTTGCCTGCCATGGGCAGAAAGAAGCCAGATGTGCGAGCGTATGAGCCCTGCTGGTTTAGGGGCTTTCCATCCAGAATCTGAGCATGCTTTTCAAACTTGGAGTCAAAGAGTTGCCTATCACACAATCTCTGCTGATGGAGCCAGGTCACATTCCTGAGTCCCCCTACATCAGCTCTGCAGTCCACTGATACCTGAGCCTTCCTGGTGGCATCAGCCTGTGGGGCACTTTCTGGCAGCATGTGGCCACTGTGTGCTCTTCCCGGGCAGGGAAGAAAGTTGAGAGTCTAGTATTGAAGGTAGAGTCTATAGCTGCTCTGTGGAGCTCTCCAGGGCTGCAGTCAGGTGACCAGAGTAGGTTGTGACTGAGGTGAAAGCAAATGCCATCCCTGACCCTGGGAGGGGATGTTGATGGATTTGATAGCAAAAGGTCTGAGGAACACATGGCTCATGAAAGCCCAGTGTATTTTGAAAACCAGGCTGGAAGGGGAGAGGCCCTGTGGTAGAGCACTTGCTGAACATATACCCCCTCAGAAGAAGATGGGTGTGTACAGCTGTTTTTGCTCTTGTCTCCTGAAATGTTGTCCCCTGTTGAGTCATTTATGCCTTCATTTTCTGCAGCTGTATATCAAGAGTAGGGACACTGTCTCAGCAGCCCTGATGAGGTTCTAAACTTCAAACTCTCTTCTTTGCATGGACATCCAGTGATGTCTAGAATATGGAAGACACGGCCGAGGGGAGTGCTGCACATGTAGATGAGTGGGCTACACCTGCTTTTAAGTGTTTTTGTGTGTGTGATGCGTGGTGTATGCACATGCGAGTGTAGATCTGTGCCCCAGGTATGTGCATGCAGAGGCCAGAGGAAAACATCAGGTGTCTCTCTCACCATTCTTCCATTATTTGCTTGAGAAGGAGTCTCTCCCTCAGCCCCGAGCCTCTGCAATTCCCTGTTCCTACCTTCCCTCTCCCTCTCTGCCCCACAGACTGGGTTTAGAGCTGCACATAGCCATGCGGAGCTATTCCGTGGCTTTGGGGAATTGAGCTTGTCAGTCTCCCATCTGAAAGGCTCTCATGCCCAAGTGGCAAACCTTCTGTTTTTGTTTTTGTTTTTAAAAATATTTTTATTTATTTAAGAGAAAGAGAAGGGGGCCTAGTGCTGCTGCAGATGCACCTCAGACACCTGCACCACTTGGGTACTGGGGAATTGAACCCAGGTTGTCAGGCTTTACAAGTAGCACCTCTAACCACTAAGCCATTTATTTCTTGAGCCCCAGGTGGCAAGTTCTCTTAACGGCTCAGCCCTCTCCCAAGCCCGTGAGTGTTTTGATTTGTTTTTTCAAGGTAGGGTCTCACTCTAGCCCAGGCTGACCTGGATCTCGCTGTAGTTCCAGGCTGGCTTTGAACTCACATCAATCTTCCTACCTCTGCCTCCCTGTTCCCTTAATTGGGTTTAAACCTCCTTTGCTGCAGCAAGAAGAAACTCTTCATGATCTACGGCAAGTGGACAGAATGCTTGTGGGGCATTGGTCCTGCTGCTTATGAGTCCTTTAAGAAGCACGAGAGGAGAGGTGACCACCCAAGGAAGGTCAAGTTGGTGAGTGCCGCCTCCTGCCAACCTGGAAAAGGTGGAATCTGGGTGGGCAGGGGCCTTGCTGCTGCCCTGAGAGAGGCTCCGGAGTACCGTGCCACAGCCAGAAACTTGGTGGAATCTGTCTGTCCAGGTGACACTGCTCTGTCTTGGTTCTAGTGCAGGGGATAGGGTGATTTTGGATGCTCTTATAAACCCTGGGCACAGGACTCAGGTCTCATTTTTCTTCCCATGGCCAAAGCAGCCAAGGGAACCTTGTGTCAGCCCTGCCTTTCCTTTCCCTTTCCTTTCCCCTCCCCCCTTTTTTTTCTCCTTTGAGGCTGAGTCTCATTGTAACCCAGGCTGACCTGGAACTCACTTTGTAACCAGGATGGCCTTGAACTCATGGCACTCCTCCTACCTTAGCCTCCCAAGTGCTGGCATTATAGCTAGGGGTGAGCCATAATGCCTGGGTTCCATTTCTTTTTGGAAGCTCATTTGTTTGTGTTCTCTCTCTCTCTCTCTCTCTTTTGAGTGGATATTGATCCTAGAGCCTTCAGAATGCCACTGTGAGCTACATTCCCAGCCCTCTTTTTGGTTTTTAAGATGGGTTCTAAGTTGCCCAGGCCAGCCTTGAATTCCCTATGTAGCTCACCAGCCCTGGCTTTGTGTTCTTAAGACACCTCTCTTCTTTTACCTTAGTTAGCCTAGGCCTGTGCATTCATTTCTGTTCTGCCAGCTCTAAATACTCGGTAATATATTCAGTAGTTAGGAAGCGCTGGCAAGGATTCCTCTCCCCCCATTTTGGAATCCTGATGACTTTAAGAGGAGTTATTCTTGAGCTTAAAAACTAAATGAGCCGGGCCTGGTGGCACACACCTTTAATCCCAGCACTCGGGAGGCAGAGGTGGGAGGATCGCCATGAGTTCAAGGCCACCCTGAGACTACAGAGTGAATTCCAGGTCAGCCTGGGCTAGAGCGAGACCCTGCCTCGAAAAAACAAAACAAAACAAAAAACCTAAATGAGACCGTTCAAAAATGGTGCCATATTTTCTAGATAAGAGATCAGCATTCAAAAAGCCCAAGATATTCATTATTTATTTAATAAAACTTGTCAGAGGTGGGCGTGGTCCTACATGCCTTTAATCCCAGCACTTGGGAGGTGGACATAGGAGGATCAGTGTTAGTTCTAGGCCACCCTGAGACTACATAATGAAATCCAAGTCAGCCTCAGCTAGAGCGAGACCCTCCCTTAAAACACAAAAATAAATAAACTGTTCAGACTCCTCTAACCATCTATTATGTTTTGCATATGCTGTGAGACATTGTCTCTAATAATTCTCTTTGATTAAAAGAAAGGGTTAAATCTTCTCAGTGGTGCCTCTTGTGCCAGCCTTATTCTCCCTGGAGTCATCAAGCAATGACTTTATTTGCATGTGACTGCCCACCCTTCACTGTCTGGGTCGAAGTGGCTCAGCGGATGAGGTAGAAGGGTCCTGAACTTCCATCCCATGTCCTTGCTGTTTTCCCTCCGCAGCTGCTGCAGTGAATGGGGTGGGCTTTGGGCTCATGGAAGTGCCAGGCTACCACAAGCCTGCTCGTGAGAACCGCTTTTAGACTGAAGGCAGAGGGCAGCATCAGGAGGCCTTGCTGTGGCAAGTCCAGCAGGTGGGCAGGTATCCCCATGTGGTCTGGCAGGTCTCTGGGAGGAGAGCACAGTGTGCATGCACCTGTCTTATCTCCTGTCTGGGAGGTGAGAAGACCAGCATGGCCATCCCTGGAAAGCAGAACCACATGGGGGCAGGAGCCTAGGTCTCCCCACAGATTGGAGGACAGACTGCCTCGTCAGTGAGGGCAAGTTTCATGGTTTTCTCTTCATTAGAAAAGGCTTTCTGCACACTGCTCAGGCCTGTGGGTGTAGGTATCCAAGTGTCTGAGGACAGTTCTCTTGGCCCGTGGTCATACCAAGGTATCCCTGTTTCAGGATGATGGACCTGAGAAGGCCGACAGTGATGTGGCGGATGACGTGCCCATGGCTCAGGAGACCGTGCAGGTCATCCCTGGGAGCAAGCTGCTCTGGAGGATCATCAGCCGGCCCCCCAACTCTGCCCAGGTCTGTACCCCCCACTCCCTGACACTTCCCTGTAAGAATAGGCCTTTCTGCTGTAAATCAGACCTATTTGCAACCTTTCTAACCAAGCCTGAAGCTCTTCTACCTTGCTGCAGTTACCTTCTCATTGGTCAGGACAAAACACCTGACCAGCAGCAGCTGCTGGAGGAAAGAGTATATTTTGGCTTACAGTCTTGAGGGGAAGTGTCATCGTGGTGGAGAAAGCATGGCAGAGCAGAGGCTGGGCATCACCTCTTGTCACAGCAGCTGGGAGGAAGCAGCAAAAATAAGCCTAAGGTCTGCCCCCAGTGAGACACTCCCAAAGGCTCTCTGGGCTGAGGGTTGGACATGAGGCTGAAGCATAAACACGAGGCTGTATGGCATTCCACATTCAAATCACCACACACTTTGTCGCTGTTTATGCCCTAGCAGCTGGCCCCAAGCAGACGGAGGGCTCTGGCATATCCTGCACCTCTCTGGACATTCCTAAGGGCATTTGCTCTCTGAAATTACACCTGAGCCTATAGTGAGGGTGACCTCTTCCTGCTGCAGCGCCATGATACCTAAGAGCTGGTGTGTAGCAATCCATAGAACATGGATATCTTGACGTAGGACTCATTGCCAAGTCTCTGTATACCCAAAGCAATGGCATCCCTGCCCCACTCCCCACATCCTTCACCAAGCATTCCCATACTCAGTGGTACCCTCCTACTCTCTGGGGCTCTGTTCTCTCTGCATCTCATTAAGAGAGGGCTCCAAATCCCTTGGGAGAAGCCGTTCTTGGTTTTCTGATTTACCATCTGCATGGGTGTATTTTTGAGACTGGTCTCTCACTGTGCTGCCTAGCTGGCCTCAGTTCCAGCCCAGTGATCCCAGCCTCCTGAGTGACTGGGACTTACAGGCACATGCTCCTGCTACTGCTGACATACCAGTGGTGGGCAAGTACTTGAAAATTAATTCTTTTTTAGTACTGGGGGTTGAACCCAGGCCCTCAAGCCTATTAGGTAAATGCTCTCTGCCACTTCGCTACACCCCAGCCCTGACCTACCAGTTTAGTTGTTTAAATGCATTGTGATAGTTATTTTTGAAAGTTGAACTATTCAATAAGCATAACAATGTGCGAGGACCATTATGTTAATACCTATTATAAATTGTTATTGTACATAAAACATACATGCAATATGTAGATTTTTATTAAGCTGTTATATCTATACACACAGCGGTGTGTATAAAGTAAGGAAAGTGAACCAAGTGGACCATCCACATGTGCTAGCTCACCGTGCCTCTGGTATCCTTGTAGGAGTGTATAAACTAGCCTAATAGTGTGTGAGTGTACACATGCCATGGTGCGTGGGTGTAGGGCCCAGGATGACCTCAAGGTGTTGGTCTTCTTCTGTCACCTTGGTTGAGACAAGGTACCTCTTACTGTTGTTTTGCTGCTGGAAAGCCAGACTAGTAGTGGTCTGCAAGCTTCAAGGATTCTTCAGAGTCCTGGTCACATTGCCATCAGTGTGCTGGGATCACGGCTCATGTTTCACGTTGTGTCTGGCTTTTGCATGTGTGTGTGTGTGCTTTGCATGAGAGAATATAGGTGTGCCAGGGTCTCTTGCCACTGCAGACAAACTCCAAACACGTGCCATTTTGTGCATCTGGCTTTATGCAGATACTGGAGAACTGAACCCTGGCCAGCAGGTTTTATAAGCAAGCACTTTTAACCACTGAGCCATCTCTCTGGCCCTGTGTGTCTGCCTTTTCATGGGTGTGGAGGATTTGAACCTTGGCTGGCAGACTTTGCCATCAAGCACCTTTAACCACTGAATCATCTCTCCATCCCTTTTCTAGATTATTTTTAGAGAAACAAAGCCTATGTGTTGTTCAGGGAAAAAAATTTTTTCTTGGAGAGAGAAAGAGAGAGAGAGAGAGAGAGAGAGAATGAGAGTACCAGGACCTCCAGCCACTGCCAACAAATTCCAACATTGTGCATCTGGCTTCACGTGGATACTGGGGAATTGAACCTGGGTCCTTAGGCTTGGCAGGCAAGTGCCTTAATTGCTGAGCCATGTCTCCAGCGCCTCAGGGAAATTTTTTTTTTCAAATATTTTATTTACTCATTTTTCAAGCAGAGAGAGAGACAGAGAGACAGAGCGCACCAGGGCCACCATCTTGTGGGTCTGGCACATGTGGGTACTGGGGAATCGAACTGGGGGCCTTAGGCACTGGATGCAAGTGCCTTAACTGCTGAGCCATCTCTCCAGCCCTCAGGGAAATGTTTTGAAGAGCAATTCTTGTTACTCCTCCTCTGGTCTCATGGTGGTAGTTGATTCCCTCCTGTCTGCCTGCCAGCTGTAGAACCAGGAGCACTGCTGTGAGCCTTATGCCCCTCAGAGAGTGCTGGGGCCAGAGCAGAACCCCAAAGGTCAGTCTGGTGGTCAAGAGCCACCAGCCCACAGTAATGTGGGTAAGGTGCAGAGGACTCTGACCACCTCAGCTATTGTTCTCAGTGACATAAGTGTTCCGAAAATCATTTGAGCAGGGTGTCCAGAGATTTCCATTACCTGTAGCCCTCAAGCTGTGTGTTGGTACTTTGCAAGCAAGGGGGAGGAGGGCAGGAACACCACTGCCTTGGGTGTCAGGGAAGAGAGATGTGAGGCAGGCTGAGAGCTGCTGTGTGTGCAGCAGGCTGCACTTGTGCTGCCTCAGGTGTGCTGAGCTTGAGATTTCTCTCAGGTGCCCAAGACACCTTGAGTGCACAGGTATCCACATTGGAAGCCAGGGTGAAGGTCGAGGTTAGAGAATGGGTTTTGGTCGTCTGGGTACAGAGTGTATGTCATGCCCTAAGATAGGCAGAGAGCTGGGGCGGGGACCTCAGGGGCTGGATAGGAAGAGCCTGTGAGACAGGTCATGTGTCTCATGTAAAAGCCAAGGCTGGTCTGAGCAGGATTGCTCTGCCAGTGGGCAGGTGGCCCGTGCTGTTGGCAGTGGCTTTGGGGTCCCATGGTGGAGACTAGAGCTCAGCATCCAGCAGCCATCTCGACTGATGCTCCTGGGCTTCTCCCGCAGATGTACAACTTCACCAGCTTTACTGTGAGTCTCAATGAGCTAGAGTCAGGCATGGAGAAGACCCTGCCGCCCACTGACTGCCGCCTGCGTCCTGATATCCGCGGCATGGAGAATGGCAACATGGGTAGGTGCTGAGCCAGGGCTCTGCAGAGGAGTTGGGTGGGTGGGCTTGGGATTTCTCTATGAGAAGAATGACCAGATCCTTCATCCAAGCCAACAATCAGGGAGTCTCCAAGCACCCACAGAGCCACAGACCAGTCCTTTGTAAAACAGTAAAACCAAAGTACTTGAAGATAATTGAGCCAGGCCTAGTAGCCCATGCGTGTGGGCCATCCTAAACTACAGAGTGAAACCCTGTCTCAAAGACAGACAGCTGGGCGTGGTGGGACAGGTTTTGATCCCAGCACTCATGAGGCCGAGGTAGGAGGATCGCTGTGAGTTTGAGGCCACCCTGAGACTACATAGTGAATTTCAGTATTCCAAGTTATCCTGGGCTCGACTGAGACCCTGCGTCAAACAAACAAACAACAGCAGTAGCAGCAGCAGCAAAAGATGAGTGGTAAAAAAGAAATACAAACACAGGTCCCTAAACTTTTCAAGGCAGGATCTCACTGTAGCCCAGGCTGACCTGGAGCTCACTGTAGGGCCCCAGGCTGGCCTCCAACTCAACGTAATGCTCCTACCTCGGCCTTCTGAGTGCTTGGACTAAAGGTGTATATATCACTATACCTGGCTAAACTTTTTATTATCCAGTTCAATAGCTGTTTTAAAAAATATGGCAGAGCTAGGCATGGTGGCTCATGCCTTTAATTCCAGCACTTGGGTGGCTGAGGTAGAAGGATCACCTGAAGTTGGAGGCCATCCTGGATGAGCATTCATACAGAATGAGCATTTCAGGGGCTGGGATGCAACTCAGAGATAGAGCTCTCGCATGCTCAAGACCCCGCGTTCCAGCTCCAGCGCTGTCAAAGAATAGGTCTGAGTTCTTCCAGAGTGCATGCAGAGTCACGGCCGTGCTGTACCCCTGGTCAGAGTGACAGCAAGCTTCTTGCTGGGGATGCCTGTCAAAATCGTGGACTTTGCTACAGCGATACTTAAGAAAACCACCCCTTGAGAGACATGCCTGGGGGGAGCAGAGCCGTGTAGGTCAATAGGTCCACTGTCCATCTTTGACGAAAATTAGATTCGGGATCTAATGCAAGCCTTTTTTTTTTTGTTTTGTTTTGATTGGCCTTGTTTTGAAGCAGGACCTCACTCTAGCCCAGGCTGACCTGGAGCTCACTCTGTAGCCCAGGCTGGCCTCCAACTTCAGGTGATCCTTCTACCTCAGCCACCCAAGTGCTGGAATTAAAGGCACTTGGAGGTTCTGTGGATTCACTGCTCCATCCACCTGCTTGCCCACATGGGCCTGACATGTCCTCACACTGCGCAGTCCACCCTCACACCTTGAGTAGCGCCATGGTCCAGTGCGCCAGGGTTAGGGTTGTGCAGGGAGTTCCCCTCACACAACAGGGCCAGGCGGAAACCACTCAGCTCAGCACCTGTGGCTCGGCTTGGTCTCTTGGAATTGAAATTCAGTGCCCATGGGTTTCCAACCAAACTAGGACATACCCTGTTTGGGTCAGGTACAGGGACTGGCATTTATCCAACATAACAGGAAGCTTGAAAGCAGCCAAACTCTAACGCCTTGTTTGGACCTAGATCTGGCCAGCCAGGAGAAGGAGCGACTGGAGGAGAAGCAAAGAGAGGCCCGCAAGGAGCGCGCCAAAGAGGAGGTAGAGTGGCGGACCAGGTGAGTTGGGACCGTGAGGAGGTCTCACAAACATCTGGGGCAGTACCTACCACTTTACTCCCGCAGCCTTGCACAGCCCTGTGGCTGAGGACTAGCAGTCGTTGGTCCACAGACCCATGTGGTAACCTCTCTGGTGTCCCAACCAAGCATTAAATGCCCTAGCTACTGGTTAGCGCAGATCTTGCCCAAAACCATGTATGTGGAGCGGGCTGTGAATAGAGGACCAGTAACTCACACCCAGTTCTTTCCACCCTGCTTCACAGCGTATTTGATCCAAAGTGCTCTCCTAGAGACAAAATGTAGCCTGAGCCCAGCTGCTCATTTAAGTAGAACAACTGGTGAGAGGCTTTGCCTGGCCCACAGTGACGCCTCATGTACGGGCACACAGGACCAGGCTTCCCGCCAGCTTGCTGTGGCACCAGGAAAGCCTTTGTTGTGGGCAGGAAGCTGCAGTGAAGGTGGTGCCCCTGCCATGGAGGAGGAGCTGTGCTGTGACTCCTGAGCCCCTGTCAGCTACCGAGTGCCATAGTCTGGCTTCTGGCTCAGAGTTCTCATGTTGGTTATCTCTGTTCTTCATAGTCACAGCCCTGTACTGAGTAAGCACAAGGAGATGTGTGTGCACAGAGAGGTTATCTTCTGGGAAAATCTTTGGATTTAAAATATATTTTTTTATTTATTTGAGAGGGGAGGCAGACAGAGAGTATGGGCACACCAAGGCCTCCAGCTATTTCAAAGGAACTCCAGACACGTGTGCCACTTTGTGCATCTGGCTTTATGTGGATACTGGGGAATCAAACCTGGGCCATCAGGCTTTGCAAAGAAGCATCCTTAACCATTGAGCCATCTCTCCAGCCCTGAATATTTTAAATAATCCTACCAGGGATTTTACTTTCCACCCTTCTTTTTTTTTTTTTTTCTTACCTTGGCCTCCTGGGTGCTGGATTGAAGGCATGAGCTACCACACTCAGTGAGCTCCTAATTTAATGCTGCACTTTGAATTGCTTTAATTACTTTCCCCTCACCCCTTTTTCTTTCTCAAATAAATAAAAACATTTTTAAAATAAAATATGAAAAATATAAGAAAAGTTGGGCTGGAGAGATGGCTCAGCAGTTAAGACTCTTGCCCAAGGACCCAAGTTGGATTCCCCAGTACCCTTATAAAGCCAGATGCACAAGGTGGTACATGTGTCTGGAGTTCACTTGCAGTGGCTGGAGGCCCTGGCGCTCCAATTTTCTCTCTCTCTGCCTTTTTCTCTATGTCATGAATGAATGAGAAGTTGGTGGTGTACATGTATAATTCCAGCCTTCAGGAAGCTGAGGCAGGAGGATCTTGAGTTTGAGGCCAGCCTGAGCTACACAGTCCAATTCCAGGCCCATTTGACCTACATAGTGAGACTGCCCTTGTCTCAAGAAAAAATAAGGAAAAATATATATAAACTACTATGAAAATGGTATCTTTTTTATCAAAGTAGGATCTCACTTTAGTGCAGGCTGACATTCTGTAGTCCCAGGCTGGCCTTGAACTCACAGCGATCCTCCTACCTCTGCCTCCCACTCAAGTGCTAGGATTAAAGGTGTATGCCACCACACCCTCTCCTTTTCCTCTTTGTGGTGCTGGGATGAAGCCCAGGGCCTTGGGCTTGCTGGGTAAGCACTCACTGAGCTCCACCCCAGCCCATTGCTTCTGCTTTGGGAGCTCCCACAGATTCATTTCCTAGTGGACTGCGATGTCCTTGTTGTGTCCGTGTGGTGAGACAGGCCGCACAGCGGTGCAGGTGAACCTGCTGAGGCTGGAGGCGCAGGAGTGGCCCTGCGCAGGGGTGGGGATGGGCCAAAGCCGTGTGGTGTGTTGGAAGGTGACAGTGACGTGGTGAATGTTGGCGAGAGAGCACAGTCACGTGGAAGTTGGTTACTGTTAGTGACGTGTTGCCCTGGCCACACAGTGCTGTGAGAAGGTCAACCGAGAGTGCCGGGCATCTGCTGACCTCCTCCTTTGTGTCCTGCAGGTGGTTCTATCCAGGCAACAACCCCTACACAGGCACTCCTGACTGGCTGTATGCAGGGGATTACTTTGAGCGGAATTTCTCAGACTGCCCCGACATCTACTGAGAGCCTAGGAGCCCGGCCCAGAGGCCTGTGAGGTTGGACTCCCTGAGTGGCACTCTGAGCTTCACCACAGCAGACACCAGCTTCTTCAGCCACGATCGTGGAGGTGGGGACTTCCTCCAGTTAGCCTCGGATTGCCCAGCACTTCACCTGCCGCAGCCCCTTCATGTCCTCTGAGGCCGCAGGACAAGTCCACGGCCCTTTCCACACACGTGTCGGCAGTGCACGGGCCAACCGAGCTGCCTGGAGATGTGTGGCTGCGGAAGAACCAGTGGCCGTGTGCGAGTGCTCCTTGCCAGACCGTGGAGTGGGTTTTTGGAAGCGTTCAAGTCCAGACCAAGAAGAGGAATGGGTCCTGTGTGTCAGGACTCTTCCCAGTGATGAAGTGGAGGTGTCCAGGGCCCGAGTGAATGAAGTGAAAAGATGCCAGATCCTGTATTTTCTACCAATCTTGAGTAAGGTAAAGATTACTTTTAAAATATTTAAGTTGAAACTACTTGAATGGTGTTCTGCTGAAGAGCAGGAAACATTAATCACCACTGTGTACTGTCTAAGCAAAGCATTCCCATAAGAAGCCAGAGTGGCAGAAACACTGTGACTCGGATGAGGAACCCCAGAGCTGCATCTGGCCAAGCACTCCCATGGCTTCCTGTCTGCGGACCATCCCTGCCTCTGCCTCACCTGCCCCCACAGTCTTGTGTCTCATCTCCCAAGCATGCATGTTCCAGGAGGTTGTGTTGGGTTGTGCACAGTGGGAGGTCAGAGCAGGCTCTGCTTACCAGTGTCATTCAGGTGTTAACCACAAGGAAGTGTGTTCATCTCTACACCTGCCACGGGGTGGACTTAACAAGAAATGCTGACACCAGGAAGACAGGAGAGCTCTTTGCATCAAAGGCAGCCTGCTGTGTGCGCGCACACACATGCTCACCCTCGCACATGCACATCCATGCCGTCGTATGAAGTGCAGGTTACCACATCAGGCACTTCTGATGAAGCTGCCCTCACTGTATGTCCAGGCTTCTAAATTACCTTTGTCATTAAAACACTTTGAAAAGCCCACATGGTGGAAAGCTGAATTTTTGTCGCTTTGGGACCTGGAGGTGATGTGTGCGTGGCAGCCAAGGACCTCCAGGGCCATCGTCTCTGCCCCCTTCGTGGAGACCCCAGAGCGCAGCTTTTCTGTGGAAGAGGCCCTTTAAAGTGTGCTGTGAGCATGGCTTTCCAGGGATCCTTGGGGCTTGCAGAGCAGTCCTGTCCCTTGGGGTGTCCTCGCAGGAGGAAAAGGACAGCAGGCATTCCTAACCACAGCGTTCTGAAGCCAGGTGTAGTGGTGCACACCTATATAGTCCCAGCACTTGGGAGCTCAGGCATCCATGGATAAGGTGTGTTTGAGGCAGCCTGGGGTGTGTGTTTATGTCTAAAGAAGCAAGCAAAGCAAAACAAAAGAATTTAGGGCCAGGGACTGTGGCGTTCATCTGTAATCTTAGCACTGAGGAGGCTGAGGCAGGAGGCTAGTTCATTACAAAACCCTCAAGAAAAAAATTTTTCCTGTTTAGCTCCTACTTTACATTAGAATTCGTGTCACGGGTCCAGGTGCGCTTACTGTGAGAAGAGAAAACTCCTTGGAGTGTTTCGTGTGAAACACAACTTCTTAAGATTTTCAAGAGCTGCTGGGTATACCTTGTTTAGCTGGGTGCTGCTCCGAGGCCAGGCCATGAGTCTGCCATCACCAGCACCCATATCCTCCTTCCAGGGTTGCCTCAGAAAAGCAGGACTGGCCCTGGCATGCATCAGCCTGTTGCCACTGCAGCCCCTCCAGGGTCCTGCTGTGGGCCTTGTGGATATAACTGCAATGAGGTCTTTGTTGCTTTTGGAACACAGATCTCCAAGGAGGGAAGAGATAACATGTTCACACACATGTGCTTTCCTGACCATGGGGACAGGAACCAGCTAGGGCCCCACTGACACTCCTGACTACTTTCTGGAACCGTTGAGGCTCTGTCCCCAAAGCTCACACATGGCCACTCATGTCAGTAGAAGAGTCAGTGCTGCACTCCCCAGACAAACAGCGTGATTGCTGCAGGGTAGATACCCAGGAGGAGGGGTGTGGAGAATGCCACACACCCCTGATGACACCAGGGCCACTGGCTTCCAGCTGGGAAAGCCATGCTCAAGCACACAGGGTATCCCATCTGCTTCCTGGTCTTCAAAGCACAAGGCCAGAAAGAACCCAATAGAGAAAAGCCTGGGTGGTCCCTGGGGGAACCAGCCCCCACACAGCCTCTCAACAGAAGCTCCTGCCCAGGCTGCTCCTGAGGAAAGTTCTCCCAGTGGAAAGAGAATCCAAGTTTCACATGTCATCGCCATCTTCAGGGAGCAACAAAGTGGAGAAAGGGACCTGGGCCTGACGCCATTCCTGTCACCCCAGCTACACTGGAGGCTGAGGCAGAAGGATTACAAATTCAAGCATGCTTGAGCTATGGAATGGGCTCAAGCTCAGCCTCGACAAATCAGTGGGACTCTGTCTCAGAAAGTCAAAAGAGGGGCTAGAGAGATAGCTCCGCTGTTAGAGGTGCTTGTTTGCAAAACCTGACCGCCTGGGTTCGATTCCCCAGTTACCCATGTAAAGCCAGATGCACAGTGGTGCATGTGTCTGGAATTCCTTTGCAGTGTGGCACATCTATTCTCTTTCTCTCAAATAAGTAAGAGAGGAGAAAAAGAAGCAAAAAGGCCAGGCATGATGGTGCACACCTTTAAATTCCAGCATTCATTTGGGAGTCTGAGGTAGGATCACCATGAGTTCGAGGCCAGTCTCGGGTTAGAGTTAGACCCTACCTTAAAGGAAAAAAACAGAGGGCTGCAGATGTAGCTCAGTAGACTGCTTGCCCACAATGTGAAAGGTTCTAGGTTCAGTCCCCAGTATGCTCCAGACCATTGGGAGCACCAGTAGAACGTGTCCTGCTTGACAGGCTCATTGGGCAAGGAGGGCACCCAAGGACCTGGAGGAGAAATCACCAGAGCCCCTGCTTCCTTGTGTATCACCTGTGGACTTCCTGTGTCCAAAGTGAGCCTTACACCACAGCCTGGTAAGACAGCTGACTGGCCCTCCTCGCCACCTTGTGTGTGCAGTGAGTCTCTGTGGGATTATTTAAGATAGTCTTCCGGGCTGGAGAGATGGCTCAGCGGTTAAGGCACTTGCCTCCAGTGCCTAAGGCCCCAGGTTCAATTCTCCAGGACCCACATAAGTCAGACCCACAAGGTGGTGGCCCTGGTGCTCTCTCTCTTCCTCCCTCTCTTTCTCTCTCTCTCTCTCTCTCTCTCTCTCTGCTAGAAAATGAATGAATAAAATATTTTTTTAAAAAGATAGTCATCCTCGCCGGCAGACATTCACGAAGGGAACACTCTGGAGCGACATGCACTGTCCACTCTGGCCTAGCCTTTGTCCTCAGACTGTCTTGCGTGACTGGCCCTTCACCAAAACCATCCATGCCAGCCACTTGGCATGGAAACATGCGAGTGAAGTGGATTTCTTTTCATAGCTGCCAATGCCCATATATTAGTAGGATCGCTCTCTGTGACTTGTTGGAGGGCAGCACAGACCCGTAAGTACAGGGGCTAACTTCCAGGCCCCACATCACACTCTTTGGAAGTTCAGTTTCACAGTCTGGGGGCTCCGACTTTTCTGTACAGAACTACAGACAAATCCTCACATCCTGGACTTGGTACTTGGACTGGGTGTTCCATATGATTGCCCTTGAAAATGGATTATGTCTTCAAACTGCTTGTCTCGGTGGAGAGGGGCTAAGGGGGCAGGCCAGGGTGGAGGATTTGGGCTCTGAGCAGCAGCCGCTGTCTGAACTGGGAACTGGGTTCAAAAGCCTGGGTTGAGGATTAGCTTGGCTGCCTGGAAGGGGGCGCCCAGCCGAGGCTCATCAGTCCCCTGGTCCTCACAAGTTCATGCCGGAAACACTCCATGTTGGTATGTCATGCTGTGACCCCCAGCCTGGCCCTGAGGAGGAGGGACAAGTGCCCAAAGATGGGGCTGCCAGGGCTCAGGTCCTTTTTTACAGTGAGCCCCCTCCTTTTCCAGGGGTCCAGCCAATCCCCACTGTCCTCTCCCCACCTCCACAGCCCATGTGAGGAACCTTGCAGGTTCTCCGTTATGCAGGCTTCCCCAGCTCTGGCCGCCCCCGCCTGGCTTTTGTCCCTAGGGTCCTCCTTGCCCTTCAGTGCCGCTGTTTTCATGTGGAATGATGTATTTAAAGACTCCCGTGGGAGTGTGGGAGCAGCGTTTCTTTCTTTCTTTCTGAGCATTGAAGTTCCGCCTTTTGTCTGTTCACCGTTCACCGCTCATAGAGATTTGGTTTCCTCAAGTTGGAGGCAATTATGAAGAAAGTCACTACAGATATTTGGCTTTTGTGGGGAACATTTGCGTTCTATCTGTTGTTCTTATTTTTGTTTTGTTTTTGTATGGTGCTATTTTATTGAGACAGTGAACACTACAATGTGTGTAAACACACGCAGCCCTGAGGGCACGGGAACAAGCTCAGGGCTTAGGTCCAGAGGATCGGTCGGGCATCTTGGTTGAAGAAATCTGCTGGGTCCTGGTCACCTAGAGGAGGTGAAAGCCAAAGCTTGTCCACCAGACACTTGAAGAAGACTAGTCTCTTAGCAAGACTTGGACTTAAGTGATGGCTGTCCCAAAACAGCAGGAAGGCATAAATCACTGTGCATCTCCAGCAGGGGGTTTCTCAGGTTTCAGTGGTCTCTCTCTGGAGCAGGGAGATGTGGGAGAGGCAGGCTGGCTGGTGGGCTCTGCTCTCTTGGAGACTTGTAGCTCCTTCTGCCTAGGAGAGCTCTGCGCTCTGGGGTTGTCTCGGGCAGGCCCAGCTCAGACCGCAGGGCTCAGCAGGCAGCTCCCTGTGGACCTGCCAGGCGTCTCCAGAGAGGGGAGCACCCAGGGACCAGGAGGCCATGGACCCAGGACTTCCGTTTTTGGAGCTTAGGGGCCTGATCTGCGGAATCCCAGGCCTCGCTCACACACAGCAGGAAATGCTGCTCCATCAGGTCCTTCTCACACGGGGTGACGGTCTCACTTTGTAGTCAAGGATGGCCTAGAACCTGTGATCTTCCTGGCTGGATTCCCTGGTGCTGGGATTACTACAGCTGTATGTCACCACATCTGGCCTGGACATCTGCTTGCACTTCTCTTGGGTAGAGACCTAAACGGTATTATCTAGGTCATACAGCAGTTGCGTGTTTAGTGAGAAACAGAACATTGCCAACTCCATCCAAGATGGAGGGGGCAATAAGACAGAGAAATGAGGAAGGGAGCTTGCAAAGGAACACAAAGAAGTCCTGAGCCTCCTACACCGATGCTGGTGGACCAGGGGCAGCAGGACCACCCACCACAGCACGGCCTCTCGGAAGGCAGCAGCAGGACGGCAGGCCTGGGCTCCGTCCTCCAGCACTACATAAACCAGGCATGATGGTGTACGCCATAATCTCAGCTCTCAGGAGGTAGAGGTGGAAAGATTAGAAGTTTGAGGTTGGGCTGGGGGGCATGGCTCAGTGGATAAAATCCCAAGAACCTCTGGCAAAAACTGGACACTGCGGTGAGCACCTATAATCCCAGTGAGCCTATTGTGAGAAGGGTGATGAGATGGGAAAATCTCCTGGGAACTCCAGGCCCAGCGAGCCTGACTGAACACAAGGGGAAGACAGGACACACTGACGGTGTCCTGTGATCTTCACATGTGTACCTGCGCTCACACAAGAACGTGTACACATATGTACGAACACCAGAAAAAAGTTCCAAGTCATCCTTGGCTACGTAGTGAGTCAGGACAGCCAGGCCACCTGGAACCCTGTCTCAAAAAAATGAAAGGACCCTAACACTCAGCTGGCCATGGTGGCAGCTGCCTGTGACTCAGCACTCGG
This sequence comes from Zapus hudsonius, assembly GCA_004024765.1. Classification (NCBI taxonomy): domain Eukaryota; kingdom Metazoa; phylum Chordata; class Mammalia; order Rodentia; family Dipodidae; genus Zapus; species Zapus hudsonius. The sequence continues at coordinate 43,447 of PVHP010003846.1, forward strand.
GAGGAGAGGCAGGAGGATCTGGGGGCTTGTCAGCCTGTGCTATGTAGCAAGACCACATGGACGTGTCCTACCACATGACCATGCCATCAGGCTTTAGTGTCTCCCTGAACGAGGTGGAAACATCCACAGAAAAGCCTGTGGAGCCGGGCCTGGTGGCACACGCCTTTAATCCCAGCACTCAGGAGGCAGAGGTAGGAGGATTGCTGTGAGTTCAAGGCCACCCTGAGACTACATAGTGAATTCCAGGTCAGCCTGGACTAGAGCGAGTCCCTACTTGGGGGGGGGGAAGCCTGTGGAATAAAAAGATTTTTGAATGGAGTTCATCCAGACTGTGGACTATTAGTGCAAAGAAGTAGATTTCAAACCACACAAAAACATGGAGAAGTTAAATACCTATTGAGAGAGGCCCCTTTGTGTGACTCCAAGGTGGAGGCGGCGAGAGAAAGGAGAAAGGGTCGGGGTGACCATGAACTCTGGTGCTGCAAATGTGGATGCCTGTCATTCTGTGTCAAAACCCAGGGACTCTGCCAGGTGGGGCCCTAGCAACACTCAGGTGGAGGCAGGAAGATGGAGGCGTAGCGGCCATCCTGGCTGTGTACCACAACCGCAGGATGGCCAATGGTTTGTCTATGACCCATGCAAAATTCTGGTGTTGGAACTTGACCAAGATTATGGCATTGAGAGGTCAGTAGGCTTCGAGGCTCCTTCCTGTGTGCAAGACTAAGAAAAAGGTCCTGCCTGAGCTTGCCCTGGCACCTTCCACTATGCCAGATGCAGCATTCAGTCCCCACACATAGCCCTGCCAGGCACCGAAGCAGCCAGAACCAGGAAGTGTCCTCAGGGGTTCTGTTGCTAACCCAGTGAACCCGTGTAGGCTGTGGCTTGGACTTGGGGAACCTGGGGTGCGGGGCAGAAAGTGCATGGTGGAGGCTGCAGCCCACCTGAGGCAGGTGGCGGGAAGGCTGTCTTTTCTGCCCAGGGCTGATGTGAAAGATTCTGCCTGGGCCAGCATTTCTGGCCCTGGGGTCCCCAGCCTTTGGCACAGTCCTCTCTTTGTCTTCGTGACCATTCTGGAAGGGGAGCCGTAATGGGTGCTTCCCTTGTAAATGGGGACACGAGCACCCGTCCAGCACCCGTCCAGGGCCGTGGGCTGCTGGGTTTGCCTGTGCTGAGCTCTTTCTCTCCAGTAGTAGACAAGCCCCTCAGCTGCCCTGTGATGCTGAAGACATCGTGCAGAAGCCATCCCCAGGGGAGTGCGCAGGTCAGGGGTCAAGTGTCCCCTCGGGCTTCTGGGGGACCCTGTGTGTCCCACTGCATGTGTGTGCCGTGCAGGCTGGGGCTGGTGTGGGGACAGACCCTCATGCAGCCTCCTCGTGCAGAGGGGAAAGTGCACTCAGCCACCCAAGGCTCCCAGAGGGTGCTGAGTCCAAGGCCCTCGGCCTTCGTGGCCTAGAGGAAATTCAGGTCTCTGGGTTCTGCGAAGTGGGTTCCGTGTGATTCCCAGAAACACACCGGCTGCGGCTACTTGCCTGGAGGTCTCAGGGGCTGTGCTGACAGCATGATCTTCTAGGTGACTGTCCCGTTACAGCAGGCCTGTGCTAGCTTCACTCAGCCTCTCTCAGACACCATCATGGATGCTTCAAGGTACAGCTCAGTGGTAGAGCACTAGCCTAGCACATGCGGAGCCCCGGGTCTGAAGAATTATCAATGGCTCCAAAGAGCTTTTGTTAATATGGGTTTGGTGATACTTAACGTATCAGAGGGTAAGAGGAAGGCTTTCAGAAAACAGCAACAAAATAAGGTTGGGAATTTGGTTCAGTGGTAGAGGACTTGGTCAGCATGGTAAAGCTCTGGCTTGGCTCCCCAGGATAGCGACCAAGAAACAAACATAAACACACAACTTCACACACAAAAATGTTGGGTTTTTGTTTGTTTTTCAAGGTAGGTTTTTTGTTTGTTTGTTTGTTTTTTGGTTTTTCGAGGTAGGGTCTCGCTCTAGTCCAGGCTGACCTGGAATTCACTCTGTAGTCTCAGGGTGGCCTTGAACTCACGGTGATCCTCCTACCTCTGCCTCCCGAGTGCTGGGATTAAAGGCCTGCGCCACCACACCCCGCTCAAGGTAAGCTTTTTTCTTTCTCTACTCAGGCTGACCTGGAACCCTGTAGTCCCAGGCTGGCCTCAAATTCACACCAAGTGCTGGGATTGAAGGCATGCGCCACCAAGCCTGAAAGTATTTTAATGAGAAAAAAAAGCTATACTTTCCCAAGCAAAAAAGTCAATTTTGAGGTCAGTTAAATCTTTTTGGATTTCTAAATCTTCTGTCTGCGTGCACATGTGCGGATGTGTGTGTGTGTGTGTTGAGGAGTGACCTCTATCACTCAGTTCCGTACAGTCTCCTTTCTTCATTCGGGTGTCTGTTTTCACCCTGCCCTCCATGCCACAGGGCTGGAGTGATACACATGCTTGCCACAGCCAGCTTGCGTGGGTGCTGGGGAGGGAAGCCAGGGCCTCAGGCCTCCCTCCAGCCTCTAGGTAAATCCAATCTTCCCAACTGAAGCCTGCCTGCCTTTTTTGGCTGGACTTGAGCTCACACCATCCTCCTGCCTCAGCCTCTTGGCAGGTGTGAGCCCCCATGCCTGGCTAACTTGAATCAGTTCTGTAGTAAAAAGATGCAGTGTCCACAGGACATCCAACAGGACAGCAGATGCAGCAGATGCACGGGGTGGCACGTAATGCTTCGGAATGTCACCTAGTTCAAGTCACAGCCATGGGCAGCACCAATGCATCTCAGAAGCAGAGTGGGCATTTGCTTTCTTTTTAAGACAGGGTCTCACTGTGGAGCCCAGGCTGGCCTCAAAGTCACCACCGTCCTGCCTCAGACTCCTGATCAAAAAGGATCTATGTACACACGCACACGCACGCTTTTAAGAAACGCTGAGGAACATGAAGCTTGTCCAGGGAAGCCAGACTCAGAACTGACGGCTGGGGAGGGCCTGCTTGGCTCTTCAAAACTGCAGAAGCAGCAGAGCCCCCCTCCCGCAGCGCAGCAGCCCCCTCCCATAGCACAGCCTCCAACCGCAGCGCAGCCCCCTCATGCAGCGCTGCAGCCTCCTCCCACAGCTCTTGCAGCGCAGCCCCCTCATGCAGCGCGGCCCCCTCCCGCAGCGCTGCAGCCCCCTCTTGCAGCGCGGTAGCTCCTTCCTGCAGCTCAGCAGCCCCCTCCCACAGCTCCCGCAGCGCAGACCCCTCCTGCAGCGCGGCCCCCTCCCGCAACGCGGCAGCTTCCCTCCGGCAGCGCGGCAGCCTCCCGCTGGATGCCACAAGGCTGAGTGACGGACAGGAGCTCCTGCTCGGTCCGAGGCCGCCGCCCGCCTTCCCGGTCGGTCGGTGACATTTTCTGTCGGGCCCAGGAACCCGCTCCCCGAGCAGCTGATGTCGGGGCGGCTGGCTCCCGCAGGCGTGGGGGCCGCCAGAGACGCCGGCCGGCCCGGCCCCCTCCAGAGCCCAGGCCCGGCGCGCGGAGGACCCGCGGCGCTCGCGGCCCTCCGTTCCCGGGGCCGCCGCTAGGGGCCGCCGCCGCTCCCTATGACACAGCAACAATAGGGGCCGCTCTGGCCCGCGCGCCCCGGCTCGCGCTTCCGCCGGAAAGGAGCCGCCGGCGCGGGGGCGGTCCTCGAGCGACGGACGGCCGGGAGGGCCAATCGGAGTCTGACCAGGGCCGGCCGTGCGGCTGACGCCACCCAATCGCCGGCGAGAGCGGCGGAGGGGCGGGGCGGGGCGAGCGTGGGCTTCCGGCGAGGCCCGGCGGGCGCCGAGGAGGAGGAAGAACGAGCCCGGACGGCGCCTCTCGGCCGAGCGAGCCAGCCAGGTGCGGGGCCGGGCGGCGGGCGGCGGGGGTCCCGCGGCCGCGGGGGACGGGGAGCCCCGGGGACGGGGGGGCGGGGGCGGCCCGGAGCGCGCGCGACGGCCCCTCGGCTCTTGCAGGATGACGACCTCGGGCGCGCTGTTCCCCAGCCTGGTGCCCGGCTCGCGCGGGGCCTCCAGCAAGTACCTGGTGGAGTTCCGGGCCGGAAAGATGTCCCTGAAGGGGACGACGGTCACGCCCGACAAGCGGAAGGGCCTCGTGTACATCCAGCAGACGGACGACTCCCTCATCCACTTCTGCTGGAAGGACAGGACGTCGGGGACGGTGGAGGACGTGAGTGCCGGCCCGCAGCCCCCGGGGGCCCGGTCTCGGGCTGAGCCTCCCCGGGCCCTCGCTGGGGTGACAGCCCTGAGCTCCCTGCACCCCACCTGTTAGACCTGGTGTCCCACGCGTGGGGCTGACTCTGCTCGTCTCCTGGCTGCCAGGACTTAATTATCTTCCCCGATGACTGCGAGTTCAAGCGGGTGCCTCAGTGCCCCAGCGGGAGGGTCTACGTGCTCAAGTTCAAGGCTGGGTCCAAGCGGCTCTTCTTCTGGATGCAGGTACGGGGGAGGCGCTCCCCGGCAGGCCCTTCCTCTCCCCTCGCTGTAGAGCTGGTTTTCACAGACCTGGTGGAGCCTGGGCGAGGGGCCTGGGCGCCAGGCACTGTCTCCAGAGGTGCTGTTTTTGGACCACATCTCCCACCCCCAGAGCAGAGGCAGGGGTGACCCTGGGTGGTCTGGAGGTTTGTGGGTGCCGGTATGGCTTCCTCTTATATAGAGCATCAGTGTCCCTCTGACAGGGAGCCACTTCAGTGACCAGCAGGTACATTTCTACTTCTGGTTTGCTTTCAGGCAGCGTTGCAGCAGCCTGAGTCATGGGCTCATGCCTGGGTAGAAGCTAGGTGTGGGCCTTCGGGTAAGAGGCAGGGCACACCTTGGCAGGTGGACAGTCACTATCATCGTGCTTCTGTAAAATGTCAGGGGGACCCAGAACCCAGAAAGCTGCGCTGAGGACAGGTGAAGCGTGACTGTGTTCTATAGAACTTCCTGTAAACGCGGGTGTGGGGGGCGTTCCCATCGGCCGCCTATTTCTTCTTTCTCTTCCACTGCCTTTCTTGCCCCGTTCCCACAAGGGCAGGGACGGAGCAGTGCTCTGTCCTGCAGTTATGGGGATGTTGCAGAACACACTCAAGGCCCTAGACAGCAGGGAGCTGAGGGGCTAGTTCATGGCCTCCACAGCTTGAGGTGAGCCATGCCGTGCCCTTCCTTCCCTTCATGAAGTGGTGACTGGCACACTAGGCCCATGCTCAGGGGGTGCTGCTCCTGCCCCTGTGGAGAGCTTGGGCTGGGAGACACTCGGTGCAGAACGCTTTGTGGGTACTGAGAGGCCCGGTCCTCATGTGTTCTCCCCTGCAGGAGCCCAAGACTGACCAGGATGAGGAGCATTGCCGGAAGGTCAATGAGTGTCTTAACAACCCCCCGATGCCTGGGGCACTGGGGTCAAGTGGAAGTGGCAGTCACGAACTTTCTGCTCTCGGTGGTAATGATCGCTTAGATCCATGTTGGGTGGGTCAACAGTGTTGAGGGCACAGAGCCCTGTCGGCTCTGGGTCTGTCCCCATCCTTGTCCCGACTGCCTTCTTCCTTCTACGGGGCAGTCAGGGCAAAGTATCGCAGCAGATGGGTGGCACCTGAGTCCTGTGTTTTCCAGGTGAAGGAGGCCTGCAGAGCCTGCTGGGGAACATGAGCCACAGCCAGCTCATGCAGCTCATCGGACCCGCTGGCCTCGGAGGCTTGGGTAAGCAAGAACCCTTGGCTGCTTTTCCCCTGGCTCCCAGGGGCAGGGTCCACTGTTTGTTCCTACACTGCGCCCCTTCAGGAAGGAGTTTGCTCAGGTTACAAGCTGCGCTGGCAGACAAGACCATGGCCCGCAGCTCGGCTGGGCAAGGCTGAGGATGCATGAGGTCCAGAGTGGTTGCTAGGGCTTCCTAGGGTCCATCCTGTTAGCACCCAGTGTGCCTATCCACCCTGCTTTCTCCTGGCCAGGGAGGTGAGGGTGAGAGGGCAGCATCTCCATCTCATTTCCTGGCTTCTTGATCCTTTAGGTGGACTTGGTGCCCTCACTGGGCCTGGCCTGGCCAGCTTGCTGGGGAGCGGTGGGCCTCCAGCAAGCAGTTCTTCATCCAGGTGAGCCCGAGTCCCCTAGAGCTGGTGTTAAGGGTCTCCCTTGCAGCTAACGCTGTTGGCAGGGCGTGGGGGGGGGATTGCTCCAGCCCTTGCTCGCTCTTCCCAGCTCCCGGAGCCAGTCGGCAGCAGTTACTCCATCCTCCACCACCTCCTCCACCCGTGCCACCCCAGCCCCTTCTGCCCCAGCAGCTGCCTCGGCCACCAGCCCGAGCCCCACCCCCAGCTCGGGCAATGGCACCAGTGCAGCAGCCAGCCCAACCCAGCCCATCCAGCTAAGCGACCTCCAGAGCATCCTGGCCACTATGAATGTGCCGGCTGGGCCAGGAGGTGGCCAGCAAGGTAAAGACCGGCGGTGCTTGTGTGGGTGAGGGGCTGCACAGGGCCATCCTCGTGTTGAGCCACTGGTGGCCATGTGCTCCTGTCCTAGTGGATCTGGCCAGCGTACTGACGCCGGAGATCATGGCACCCATCCTCGCCAACGCAGATGTCCAAGAGCGCCTGCTGCCCTACCTGCCCTCGGGAGAGTCTCTGCCCCAGACCGCAGACGAGATTCAAAACACGTTGACCTCGCCCCAGTTCCAGCAGGTGGGTGCTAGGGCCGGGTTGCCCTCCACTGCATCTGGGAGGTGGACACTGGCATTGACCAGAGGCCTGCAGGCTGGCTTGCTCTCCCCACGGCCCCACCCCTGCACCGAGTTGAGCTCTGCTTATGCTCTGCAGGCTCTGGGAATGTTCAGCGCAGCGTTGGCCTCGGGGCAGCTGGGCCCCCTCATGTGCCAGTTCGGCCTGCCTGCAGAGGCTGTGGAGGCTGCCAACAAGGGCGGTGAGTAGCTTTCTCCACCTTGGCCAGAACTTTCTCCACCTTGGCCAGAACTTTCTCCTCAGCCCAGTACTGTGATCGCCCATGTGGTTCTGTCTGCTTGTTGCAGATGTGGAGGCATTTGCCAAAGCCATGCAGAACAGTGCCAAGTCGGAGCCAAAAGAGGGCGACACGAAAGACAAGAAAGACGAGGAGGAAGACATGAGTCTAGATTAAATTATTGCCGCCCTTGACTGCATTGGGAGTCTTAGTTGTGTGACTGTAGTGGCGTTTGTGGTCCGGTGCATCCCCTCCCTCTCGTTTTCTTCACTAATAAAGCCCTTTCTTCACCCAGTGTTCTGCTGGAATCCCTAGGTTTCTAGTGCCTCCTGACTGGCGCCTGATGGAGCTTGTTGCCTGCCATCTTGGCTCTGCACCTGCTCCTGGCCTGGCCACTGCCTCTTACATTGTCATTGGAGCCAGAGTTCCGTTAAACAAGTCGCTTTTAATTTTCAAGATGGTACTAAAAGTTGGGTGGGGGAAGTGCACAGTGTATGGGTTGGTCTCACAATGGTCTGTCCTGCCACCCACAGAACCTAGACTAGGTAAAGCACCCACAGATGTCACAGAGATGTTAACGTGGAAGTAGGGGGAGGACACGAGGGTGAAGTCGGAGGGTACTCGGACTGGGTGGCCGAAGCCTGCTGGACCCTGCTTGCCGCCGAGTCATCCCTCTCTTGTCCACAGGCTTGGGAAGAGGTGGTGTTGCAGAGTGACCCCGGTCTGGGGCTGGGGTCCTGGAGGGGCAGCCACTAGCCCCCACTGCCCCTTGGACTTTGGCAGAGGCAGTCATAGTGACAGGGGTCCCATCCACCACCAGCTTCCTCATGCAGCCGCGGTAGGCCAGGAGTCCTGGCTGTGCCCACGTAGACTCTGGAAGGGCGGGGGCGGGGGGAGCTGAATGGGGTGGCAGCTGGACCCCAGGCCTGTACATCAGCTGCCTGGCCTAGGCACTACTTTCTCCCCCCCCCCCCCAAGGCTGGGATGGGAGTGGGGTGAGCCCAGTGTCTAGTCTTCATGCCCCCTCTTGGGGTAGGTCATACTTACTGGGGAGGCCCCCAAGGTGCAGAGGTGCTGGGGCATCCGCCAAGGCCGTGGGAGGGCCCACGGTGTGGTTGCTCTGTGTATCCACCTCCAGCCGAAGCATATTCCTGCCCTTGATGACTGTGGGGGAGGGGGGCAGACATGGATGTGTCCATCAGCCCCTGTGGCTTCCCACTGATCCCAGAAGAGGAGGATGGTTCACTCACCTGCCACTCGGTGCCACTGCCCGTCACATAGCGCAGGGTGCATCACCCTGGTGGAGAACTCGCCCGCTCCATCATCTGCTCGCAGCAGGGCCTGGGGTGAGAGACAGTCAGGCTCTGCCTACCAGAGGCCATGATGGTGGGGAAGCTGCTTCACCCTGCTTACCTGCTCTGTGAACACTTGTAACTGCAGGTAGGGGGGCACCTGGGCCTGGCCCAGGTGGAAGATGAGGCCTGGGACTGCTAGGGGTCGAACCTCCAGCTCTAGGCCCACCTCTGAAAAAGTGGTCTCTGGAAGATCTGTGGGGAGGAGCTGAGATCAGAGAGGGGCCAGGCCCTGCCCAGAGCCCCCTCCCCCACTGCTCTGGGACCTCCCTGCCTTTCATACCTAGAGTGACAACTCCGTTGCCTGGAAAGAAAAGGCCATCCTCCTGGGGGCCTGAGACACAGGGTGTGACCCCCACCATTTGAGTGGGGGGCCCCAGGGGTTGCCTGTCCAGCTGCAGTCTCTTCACACAGCCACTGAAGCCCATGGACACCTGTGGGGAGCAGATGGCTAGGGTCAGGCCAGGGATGCTGAGGATGGACGGTGATCAGACAGGATGGGTTCTCACAGGGAGCTTGGAGCTGTGACTGCCAGCTGGGAGGCCTCCCACAAAGAGTGTGTGGGGCTGGGGACCCTCTGTCCTCTGGGCTCGATGGCGATGGCGGAGTGCCTCCCGGCTCCAGGCCTGGATACCATTCACCACTAGCTGGAGGCGATGCGTCTCCCAGCGCACAGACACCTAGGGGCAGGAAGGAAGTGGTCAGAGGGTGCTTCTCGCAGCCTGCCCCCACCCCTTCTCCTTAGCGTCTCACCCTGTGCCACTGGCTAGCCTGTGAACGCTGGTGGCTCTGGACTCGGAGCTGGGGCCCAGGGCCTTCGGTCTGTGCAACAAAATGCCCGTGGCTCAGGAAGAGTGCCAGTGAGCTGCTGGTTGTGAGTGGGGCAGCAAAGAGCAGGAGGCCCTGGGGACCACGTGGGCGGACGACCATGGAGAGGTGGCGCCTGGAAGCCAAGCAAGGTGTCAGCCTGGGCAGCACCCCCAGCCCCCTCCCCAGCCCAGGCCAACCACCCTTACCAATTCCTGCGGGACATGGAGATGCCCACAAACTGCAGGTAACTGGACAGAGGACCCCCGAACTGGTAGGCGTCCTGGATAGTCCCCAGGTGCGGGGGTGACACGCAGGCAGTGTCCTGGCTGGGCTGGCGGCTACGGCGGGAGGCCTGAGACACACAGCAATGCAGGAGCCACTTGCTTGAAGGGCCAGCCTCCCAACCACCCCAGCTCTGCCCACACACCCTGGGAGCCTACCTTCTGAGCTGCAGACACCGAGGTCTCGACACCTCGAACAGGGGCACAGCCAGTGCTCACGTTAACACCTCCCATGTTCTGCTGCAGGTCAAACACCCGCTGTGGCCCCCGGAGTCTGTGGGGCAGGTGAGCACTGGTCAGCACTGGGGTGGGAGGTCAGTTGGAGTCTCACCACCCACACCCACCAGCTCACCGCTGCACAAAAACATTGCTGATGCAGCCGCTGAAGTTGTGGAAGGTGCCAGATTGGGGCAGACCTCCCAGGAGGAGCTGTGGGGGGCCCTCAGCCTGTGGCAGGAGCCTGGAGGGTGGGGCCTGGTGAGACTTCATCTGCTGCAGCTGGTCGTCCACATACAGCCAGACCCTAGAAGGTGGGAGAGCAGTGTTTCCTACCCTGCCCCCCTCCTGCAGTGCACACGGGCACACCCCTGCCCTGTCTGCTTGAGGGGCCAGGGCTCACCCTGTGGCGTTGCTGTAGAAGGTGACATAGTGGGGGGCTCCGTCGGCGAAGACCCCTCGCGTTTTTACCTCTGTCCTCATAAACTGGAGTGTCATGTGGCCGTGCTGCAGGGTCACCTGGCAGAGCCCATCCTAGAGACAGCGGCTAGGTCAGCCAGCCAGCGAGGCGGGGGCCCAGGGAGGGATCTGTGCATTGGGGGGGCAGTCTCACCGGGGAGGCGCGGGAGTATAGCAGGCTGTTGTCCTGGGTGCTGCGGAAGCCGAAGCCGGAGTAGACGTTGCCAGCGAGGGGTGCCACGTCAGGGAGTGCCAGGGGCAGGTAGCCATGGCCGTGGAAGGTCATGGTGCGTCCCACCAGCAGGTCAGAAGTGCAGCCAAAGCTGATGCCCGTGGTATTCAGCCGTTTGAGGTCCACGTACTTGCCCAGAGCCTTGATGCCCTTGACACAGCCACGGATGGAGCCCCCCGAGGGGAAGAGCTGCCGCAGGCTGCCGAGGACCACAGTCAGGCCTTGAGCTGTTGCCAGGATAGCACTGGACACCCCACCCCCACACCACCTAAGGGCCTATACACTCACCTGAGGGGCAGCTCCTCAGGTGGCACACCCCCCAGGTAGTAGGCGTCGGCCTGGTCAAGCACGTTGTCCTGCTCCATGCTGAACACAGTGGCTCTCTCCACACGCACCAGTACTCGCTTGCGGCTGCTAGCCAGCAGGAACACCTGGATCTGCAGAGCAGGTGCAGAGGGCTTCACGCATGCCACCCCTAGTGACCCCCCATGCCCAGGCCTCCCACCTTACCGCCTTGCTGGCTGCTGTCAGGGGTGGTGGGGGCTGCAAAGGGACGGCCTCCTTCAGGCCCAAGCCAAAGTCATAAAAGAGCACCAGGCTGCCTTCCCGAACTGCCAGGCACAGGAACTGATTCTGCAGGGCAGGGCAGGGGCAAGAATAGGGTAGAGTGAGCACAGGGCAAGTGTGGGGTGGAGTGGGCACAGGGCAGGGATGGCACGGGCTGGCGCAGGGTGGGGGCAGGTGGCGTGCCTCTTGCTTTAGGAAGAAGATGATCCCAGTGTAGGACACCAGCCGCAGCTCCTGGTCAAAGCGCTTGGTGGTGCTCATCTGTTTCTCAAAACGGATGCAGGCAAAGCCACTGCCGTCCAGGTAGGAGCCATCCGTGAGCCACGGGTCCCCGGTAGACTTGGAGCTACAGGTCAGAGGCGTGGGGTCAGAGGAGAACTGTGAGCGGGGCATGGGTCATGCTGGGCCTCACCTACCGAGCGCAAGGCTTCTCCACGGCGGTGTCCAGATGGAAAGTCTGCTCGAAGTTGTAGAGACTGATCACCTCCTGGTTCAGCGTACCCATCTCGATGCAGCCCCGGTAGCCAGGGAAACTGAGGGGTGCAGGGGGCTGTGGGCACAGTGCATAGTTAGGGCACCTCCCTACCCACCAGACTACAAGAGGACAGACAGAAGCTAGACACCAGCTAAGAACTTCCTAGGACAAAACAGGCAGGGACGCCAGCCCACTCCAAGGCTGTCCTGAGGCTGGGCTCACCGTGAAATCGCTGGGGTGTCCCCCCACATAGAAGACAAAGTCATCGGGGTTCAGGCTGAGCAGCCCCTCCACCCCAGGGGCCACCGTGTCCCCCTTGGTCTCATGGACCACCTGCTTCTCCACTGTGACTGACATGTGGCCAAACTGGAGAGTCCTGAGGGCAGAGACAAGGGCTGAGGTGAGGCATGGACAGGGACCCGGCCGCAGGGCCCAGTCTCTCTCAGGGCGCTCTACCTGTCGATGTTGACGGCCGCAAACTGCTCCCCGATGTTCTCATCGACGCTGAGGACTGTGGGGCCGGCCTTGCCCAGCTGGTACACCCAGTGTACCTTCTGGTTGCGCAGAGACACACCCATGTAGTCTCCGGTGCCCTAGGGAGGAGGCAAGGAGACAGCTGGGATGAGGACCCAGCAGCACCCACTTCCGGCCTTCGGTCCTCCCTCCAGCCCCGTACCTGACGGCTGCCCATGTACAGAACAAAGTAGTCCGTGTTCTCTCCAGGCTCAAGCTCTGGCACCTGCAGGTAGAACTTGAGGGCGGTGTACGCAGCAAGATCTGCGAGGTCTCGTGGGGCGCGCATCTGCACCCCTGAGCGTCCATTGAACTTCATGGGCACCTTAACCTGCACATGTAAGCACGTCCGTGATCACCACCCAGCCTCCCAGGTCCCAGTCTCCCTATCTGTGAGCCTAAGGTGGGACCCTATTCACCTTGCTGGCAGCCCCCCGGGCCTGAGCAATGAGCTCTCGCACGCGGACGATGTTTGCAGACAAGGCCAAGCTGGCGTTGTGCGCCCCACGGTTCTCCACAAGGCTCAGCTTGGCCAGCAGCTGCGGCAGCATCTTCTCCAGGGCGGACACTGTAGGGAAAGGGGGCTGAGAGCTCTGTTTTCGGCACACTAGCTCCAGAAGTGCCAAGGACCCCTGGCTCACCTGACCCTCTTGCATCACGCTCCACCTGACTCAGGTCCTGGCCCCGCAGGCCCCCCAGCTGGCCCTGCCACCGTTCCACGTTACTCTGCATGTCCGTAAGCTGGGACCGCACGCGAGTAGCCGTGTCCTGGGCTCCGGCGATTACATCCTTGACATGCGCAATCTTCTTGCTCGTCTCGCCTGTAGCAGCAGAGGGTTTGCTCAGCAGAGGCTGAGTGTCCCCAGGCCCCTTACTCCCCCGGCACGGCATGCCCCGGTCCCCCCACAGAGAGCGTGAGCTTCATACCTGCAACCCAAGCAGTCAAAGCTTTTCAACCCTGTAACCCTCCTGCCCAGGTCCTGCCCAGCTCCACGGTCTACTGAGTGAAACACTCAGTAGCCAAAGAGAGCCCCGGACAGCCAGTTCGAGGCAGCCGCACTGCTTGCACCGAGGCCTCACTCAGCTCCAGCTGCAGGTGCAGAAGCCCCCACCAGCCTCTGTGCTCGCTGAGCAGCTGTTCTCTTCATTTTCATGTACCAGAGGGCTCCCCAAGACAGGCTCTGACAACCCTCCTCCAGCCTCTGCCCCACGTGCTGCCCACCCCATGCCTTCACCATGTCCAAAGTGCTCGTTCACCCACTCTACCATGCCAAGTGCCTGGAGGCCGCTGTGTTGGCTGGCTGTGCCCCAGGTCAGAGGCTGGTTCCCAGCATGCCCACTCTGGGCTGCAGTGAATGGCCCCATGCTTCCTACCACGGACGCCTCCTCAGCCACACTGATGGTAGCACGACGCAGGTGTGAAGGTAGGACCTTACTAGGGACAAGGGTGTGGAAACAAGGGCAGGGGAGAAGCCACACACCTGTGTCCATGGCCAACATGGCCTGAACCCCCTGGATCCGGGCCACCAGCTGATCCTTTCTGGCTCGGACATCGTGGAGTTGCCTTCCAGCAGCCTGCAGGCCACCTGACACTGAGGAAAGAGGAGGAGGCAGCCTCAGCAGAGGCGTCATGCCCCCAGATGGACAGACCCTGAGACACAGGCCCTCAATTTTGTTCTGCTCTAGCTGTGGCCCTTGACACAACACCGAGATAGGCAGCAGGGCTTTGTGAGGATGGGGTCCCCAGGGGTCACCCCCCACAGCCACACCAGGACCACCACAGATGCATCCCGGAGGCCAGAGCGCTCACCTCGGCCCAGCCTCTGCTGGTGCCCAAGGACGGCCTCCTCCAGGGCACTGCTGTTTGCCAGTGCCTGCCGGGCCCGGGCCGCCAGGCCCTGCTGTACCACCATCTGTAGACGAACAGGATGAATGTTCACACCACCAGGGTGAGGGGCGCAGGGCTCTTGAAGGCACAGATACTCAGGGCCTCACCTCCCATGTGCGGCTGGCCTGCTGCAGGGCCTGGCCTGCGGCGCCCTCAGCGGCCTGTACGGCCTGCAGGATGCTGCTGTAGGCGTTGGAGGCCTCCACGGCCCTCTGGATGAAACGGTCCTGGTTGATGCCGAAAATGATGCTGAGCAGGAGACAGTGGGGTCAAAGGACATGCAGTGGAATGCTGGGTCCTGGCCTGGCTTGCCTGGTCCAGCCTCCAGGCTTCAAGGTGCCCGGCCTGTCCTGCTCCATTCTGCCTATCTGGGCCTCAATTTACTGCAGGGCCCAGGAAAGGAAGGGGGCCCAGGAAGGGAGGCCTTCCTTTTTTCCTTTGAGGCCTCTCAGACTGGCCGCTCCCTCCAGGCTGGACTACACCCATGGGGTCCCAGCTTACACCTCTGGGGGCCACACACCCAGACAGGTTGAGCGCCAACTGGTCCAGCTGCTGTGCATGGGCCTCAGCCGCCTCCACCAAATCCACCTTGCTGCCAGCCGGGGAGAAGGCCTGCATCTTTTGCAGCAGGGGCGTCCGGGCCCCGTCCAGACTGGCCGCCAGGTGCTCGAGGTCCTGGGGGAGAGGTGGGCTTCTATTAGTGCCCACCTGATCTGGAACCCCAACACAGGTATGGGAACAAACCGGAAGGGGACGCACGCTTGGGCTCACCTCCTTGGCCTGGTCCATGCCGTGCAGAAGCTCTGACACGTGGCCAAGGATGCGGCTGGCGGCCTGCAGAGTGGCCTCCAGGGTGGCGTTGTCCTGGGAAAGTTCTTGCTTCCGCTGCTGGGGGTGAAGGATATGATGAGGGTCAAAGTGCCTCCGGGGAAAGAGGGGAGAGAGAGCAGGAGAGAGGACCAATCTAGGAAGACGAGGGCGGAGGAGGAGCGAGCGGCGAGTGGAGGGCAGGTGGGGAGAGAGGACAGGAGGCAGGATCAGGGGTTCAGGGAGGGAGCAGCGCCTCACCAGGGCTTCCTCCAGCCGCTCCTGGTTGCGGCTGTTGAGCTCGTGGGCCTCTCGCGTGGTGCTCACGGCCCGGTTCAGGGCCTCGCGCAGGTCCATGAGGCCAGCCTCATACTTGGCCAGCTGACCGCGAATGTGTGTGGCCAGTGCCTGGTTCTCCTGCCAGCGGCTGGTCAGCTGCTCCTGCACACGGGCCAGCACTGGCCACCGCCAGGAAAGAGGGCAGTCGACGTGACCTCCTCACGATCCCTGGTGCCCACCTGGTCCCTGCCTCTTGGGACCCCACCTGCCACTCTGAAGCAGGCTACACAGGAACCTCAGCTGTCCACCACCAACCCCGCCTTATGGGGTGTCCCCCCACTCACCCCTCTGGGCCTCGGCGAGTTCGGCCTCGGCCACCGCCCGTGGGGCACTCAGGCCACGGGCTCGCATCTCTCGAAGCATCCGCTCTACTTCCGTCAGTGCCCAACGCAGCCGCTCACCAGCCGGGGTTGAGGTGTTTGTTGGAGACACACGACCCATCTGAGATACCAGCTCTGAATCGGAGGGGACCATTAGGGCCTGGGCCTGGCCTCTGGTCTCAGCTTCCCAGCCCGAGACCTACCCCTATCCCCAGGGTCTTTTCAGGCCAACGGTACGTCTTTCAGCAGTATCCTGGTGGCTCTGAGTCCTCAGGGTTAAGAACCCTCACTGCCCTCCTCCAGCTCCAGCTGCACCGACACCCCACCTTGGCCCACTCCCCACGCTCCTCTCGACCCTCCTGGCCAGCACTCGGCTAAAATTTCACTTTCTCTCTGGCCTTTAGCTGGGTCAGGTCCCATCCTAAGCTCAGGAGCTCCGATTTCTTGGGCTGAAAGTGTGACTATCCAACAAGTGTTTGGGGAGGGGGCTAGGTGACAGCCCCCTTCATGGGACCCACTGGGACCTTGGCCAATCAGCTCCTCGCCCAGGTCCTGGCTGCCCGAGGCTTAATCCGGGGTAAACACACAGGACCTGGCCAACTTAAGCAGAGACTCCCCAGGAGGCCCCGTGCCCTGGGCAGTCCACCCTGCACTGGGCCCCTTCGTTAGCCATACTGAGCCATCCTACCACTCAGGGCACGGTCCATGGCCTGCACAGCCTTCAGCAGTGTCTGTGCCCGGCCCATCGTGGCCTCAGTACTGTCCAGCAGCTGGCTTGCTTGGTCTCGAGCTCTGTTGGCCTGTGGGTATAGTCTCCATGAGCCACATCTGGTTATGGATGCCTGGCTGAAGCACGGGCAGGGTGGCAAGGGCGGGCGACGGGGAGTGGAGGAGTGCTTGGGAGTCAGGAGTCCACTGGGTGCTCCCAGTGATGAGGGACTCCTTGGGGAGGGGCGACAGGGGGCGGGGTTTCTCAGGGTCCTGCCTGGTTGTCCAGCTGCTTGGTGTCCTGCCCTAGGCTCGTGCTCTGCTGCTCCAGGGCCTGTAGTTGCTGTTCTGTCTGATAGCGGGGGCCCTGCGGGCTCCGGAGCTGACTCTGTGGGGAGCAGGACGTGAGCCCCAACACACAGCCAGAAGGGGCAGGGAGGGCAGGTGGACTCAAGGTACCTGCAGGTCTGCAATGGAAGCATTCAGCCTGTGTAGCCGGGCCCAGGCCACAGAGCTGGCATTGATGCCCTGAAGCTGCTCACGGATGGAAGGGAGGAGGGCGCCAGCCTGCTCGAGGTCGTCCAACAGCAACGTCACACAGCGGTCACACACTGCAGACAGGGGGCGGCGCTGAGGTCAGGACTCAAGGAGAACAGGGGCAGCACCAAGGACAAGGGTCAAGCAGGGAATGGGATGGGCATAGGGGCAGGTGGTTGGCACGGAATCGTGAGATCTGCCAGAGAAGCAGGGAAGATAAACTGGTCGTAAGACTAAGCTCATGGTGTCAGAGGTCGAGGTAGTTAGGGGTCAGAGGTCATCAAGGGGTCCCAGGGTCAACTGAAGGCCATTACGGGGTTGGGAGGGAGCCGGATGGGCAGCAGGAAGCCGGCCTGAGGATGTGGTGAGTTCTCTATTGGGCGGTGAGGTTAGCACAAGAGGGTCCAGTGGGAGAGAGAGCCTGTGTTAGAACCACAGTCCAGGCTTGGGGGTAACAGGATGGGTGTGAGAGCAGCACCGTGTCATGGGGGCTCTTGGAAAATTGAGACCGAGCTGAGCCCCAGTTGGAGGGTGAGGTGAAAACGGGGAACACAAGGTCAGTAGAGGCCTGGGAATCTCAGTTGGAGTTGGGAGGCAGGAGGCTGACAGGAGAAAGATGGAGCATGGGCACACCTTCACAGTGGATGCCGTGGCCCCCAGGCCCGCCTGGCACGGGCACCTGGTGTTGCTGGCTGCAGGTGTCACAGCGTTCCCCGCTGAGCCCTGGGGCACAGGTGCAGCGGCCTGTGTGTGGGTCACAGTGGCCTTGTGGGCACTGGCAGCCTGTGACGAGAAGGGTGGGTAAAGATGGCTGTAGGTGCCAGGGGTGCCCACTGTGCTGCCCACCTGCCCCCCTGCAGCTTGCCCATACTCACGCCTACAGCCCTGTTCCGGGAATCCCCAGTAACCAGGGGCACACTCGCGGCACTGAGGTCCTGCAGCCCCCGGCTGGCAGTGGCACTGCCCACTCTGGGGGTCGCACCCAGAGGCCTCGGCAGCTGGCCCACAGTCACAGGGGCGACAGCCCTGGCACTGCTCGAAGCCGAAATGCCCTTCCTGAAACACAGTTTGCAGTCATGCCTTGCCCAACCCTCCAACACAGAATAGCTGGACGCCACCCCAGGCCACCCGACTCCTCATCCAGTCCATCCCCTCCACAGGCCTGGCCACAGTCCTACCAGACAGCTGTCACAACGCTGCCCAGTCACACCCGCCTTGCACAGGCAGCGTCCACTCTGGGGGTGGCAGGACTCTGTCCCACATGGGGAACAGTCACACTCTGCAGAAATGGTGGGGTCCCGGTAAGTGCCCGAGCCCTGCTCCAGGACAGCCTTCTAAGCCCAGCTCATCCCTTCCTGCTACTTTTCCGCTGTCTGGTTCAGGTCCCTCTCATCTGTCACCACCTTACTGGCCAGGCAGGGCCCTCCCCCCCTACAGCCCTGCCCCATCCTGCCCTGAGGGGACAAGGTGAAGTCTGGCCATGAAGCTGGTTGGGAGGGTAGGGCACCTGGCTGGCACACAGCTTCCTCCCAGGGTGCACCCAACACCCCACCCAGTGCTCACGGGTGCAGTTCCCAGGCAACAAGGCATTGCCATAGAAGCCAGGGGCACAGCTCTCGCAGCGGGGCCCGGTGGTGTGACGCATGCAGCCTCGGCAGGCGCCCGTCAGAGGGTCGCAGTCACTGAAGATCAGGTTGGGGTCCCCGTTGCCGCTGCAGTCACAGGGCTGGCAGGAGCTGCCCAGCACTAGGGGGTTCCCAAAGAAACCAGGAGCGCAGCTGGTGGGGCGTCGAGGAGGGAGGAGGCAGTCAGGATCCGGTGGGTCCACCCAGGATGGGTCCTCTAGATTGCGCCCGGGCTCACCCCACCCACTCACCGCTCACAGGAGGGCCCAGCATAACCCGGTTTGCAGAGACACTGGCTTCGGCCATTTCGCAAGATGCAGCCATCTGCAAAGCTGCAACGAGAAGAGGCCGTCGGCTGCTGACCAACCTGGGCGAGGTCCCCACCTAGTTAGACCACCCCAGCTCCCCAGAGGGCAACATAAACCCCACCCACTGTCAGAGGGAGGGGCTCCGAGAAGGAGGCTGACACAGCTTACTTGTTGGAAGGCACTGCCAGGGGGCAGGGGCAGCTCACACAGGTGGCTGTTGGGTCATCAGGCCTGCTGCTCACAAAGCCTGGCTGGCAGCGTTCACAGTGGTCCCCTTCTGTGTTGTGCTGGCAACCCTGAAGTACAGGAGAGGGTCAGGGCTAAAAGCAGACAGGCATCCCTGTGCCAGGAACGCCACGCCTCAAGCCAGCTGGTACCTTGTGCCCCAGGCATCAGTTTATCCGGAAACAACCCCAAACGCCCAGGATCTTCCTTGGCCAGCCTGACCCAAAAGAACTACTCACCACACAGACGCCAGAGCCAGGGAGGCAGCGGTCTGAATGGCCATGACACTGACAGGGGACACATCGGCCCAGAAAGAGTCCTTTGGTGTCCCGATAGAAGCCTGGGGCACATTCCTGGGGGAAGGCAATGGAGTATTGGCGACCAGAGATGGAGGGGAGGCCAGCCCAAAGCTGGCAGGCCAGGCTGTCACAGGCGCCACAGGGGCCAGGGCAGCAGGGACACCATGCCCCGGAGCACAGGCCCAGCTGGAGATAAAGAGTCTGACTGCTGGTCCCAGGACCACAGACGCCGTAGCTTAGGAATAACTAGGCCGTGGGGCTGGTGACCAGTCTTCTCTTTCGACCTCAAACGTCTCTTTCTAGAGGCGTTCAGGCACCATGCAGACTAAACAGAGTCATGGGCAGATAGACAGACACAGGCGATTGTGGGTACTTGTTAGCGAGGCATCAGAATGGACGGTGGGGGAGGGGCGAGGGAGGCGGGGACAGAGTGACAGTGAACGACAGCTGTGCACACAGAGGAGGCGGCATCAAGTGAGCTACAGGGAGACAGGCGATGGTGGTGCAGCCGATGGTGAGCCTGTCGGCAAGCTGGCAGGGCAGCAGGCAGGAAGACATGGTGGGGAGGGACGGGCAGAGTGGTGTCATCACCCTTGTGGCCTGGCACCCACCCTCCCCACCTGACCTGGCACGAGTCCCCACGGTAGTTGGCGGGGCACATGCACAGCTCCACGTTGCTGGCTGGAGGCCCTCTGCCGGCCTCACCGGCCACCTCCAGCACCACCCTACGCAGTGAGACGGCCGAGGAGAACTGGGAGAAGAGGGCCCGGATCTGCAACTGCTCCAGACCAGCCAGCACCATCATGAGTTCCTCCCGGGACACAGTGTTGTGAGTCTCCAGGTGCCGGAAGTTGCCCTGTGGGGCCAAGACAGGATCTCAGTGGGGAGTGGGACAGAACAGAGGCCAGAGGTGCACACAGATCACAGGAGGAAGGTTCTAGAAGTCGCCCTTGGGGAAAACCAGCACCTGGATCCCATCTCACACCATACACCAAAACGAACACCTTTAAAAAAAAAAACCAGTTTAAGCTTGAAGAAGAAAGCATAGATGTGGCCTCTCTGACCTAGGAGAGACAAGTACTTCATGAACAAGACACAGAAAGACGGACGGCAGGGGCGGTGGAGGGGAATAGTGGGTAAAGTTCCTGCCGTGCACAGGAGCATCTGCATTCCCACATGAAATGCCAGACGTGGTGGTGATACACGCCTGTAATCCTGATGCCGGGAAGGTGGAGACAGGAGATCAGCTCATGCAGCAAACCAGTGAGTCTGAGACCCAGTCTCAGAGAATCGATGTGAGAGCAACTGAGGAAAGCATCCAAGGTCCATCTCTGACCTACATTCAATCACACATGTGCACATGGACCTCTACACACATTGGTGACCACGTACATATGACATACACAGATATGCACAGATACCACACACACCAAAAAGAAAAGATAGAAAGGAAAAGAAAGAAAACAAACACAGCTTATGGAAACCTGATGATAAACTCGAGTACATTAAAAATTGCTCATCTTGCCAAGTGTGATGCACGCCTTTAAACCCAGCACTCATGAGGCAGAGGCAGGAGGATGGCTATGAGTTCAAGGCCACCCTGAGACTACGTAGTGAATTCCAGGTCAGTCTGGGCTAGAGCGAGACCCTACCTTGAAAAACGAAACAAAAAAATTTTGTTCGTCTTGGGGCTGGAGAGATGGCTCAGCGGTTAAAGGCGCTTGCTTGCAAAGCCTAACAGCCCAGGTTTGATTCCCCAGCACCCATGTAAAGCCAGATGCACAAAGTGATGCATGCATCTGGAATTGTTAGCAGCAGCTAGAGGCCCTGGTGCTCCCATTCCCTATCATTCTCTTCCTCTCAAATAAATAAATAAATATTTTTTTAACTGCTCATCTCAGGGAAAGAATGAGCTACAAACAGCTCCCTCTCTAACGAAGAGTGAAGTCCGCTAAAAAGATAAGAGAGATCAACAAGTGATGGAGATTCGAGGGACAGCTGGGGAGCAAGCAGCTCCCAGAGGGGACAAGCAGCCATGGAGCAAGAGCGAGCAGGCTCTCTAGATAGGAAGCCCACCGGCCACCTGCTGGCTGGGTTTTCCCCCTAGACAGCACACACAGTGGCCCTGTGTGGGCTGGGCTGGGGTCCGGGCTAGCTCTGCTCACCTCTACCAACTGCAGCTGCCCCAGATGAGTGTGACCAGGCGCAGGGTATAACGGCTCCAGGAAGGCGATGCTCATTTGGTTGCCCTGGGCGACAGATACATGGGCCAGATAAAGGCCGGTAACTGGCTGACCCACTCTCCAGCCGGGCACCCCCGTCCTGCTCAACTACCCACCTGCAGCACCACATCTGGCCTGCTCTCGGTAGGAATGAAGATGTCACCACGCTGGGTCTCTGAGTGCAGCTCATAGCGGAGGGTCCCCCCATAGGATGACACCTGAAGCCACCACAGAAGGAGGTGACTTGACAAGCAGAGTTCAATGGCAGTGACGTCTCTCCCTCCCTGGATCTGGGCCTACATTCAGTACTCACAGACACCACTCTGGTTTCCTCAACAACAGGCCTCTGGTCACTCTCACAGAGACCCTTGTCCTTGGACACACCCCAGCCTGTCCCCTAGAGGAACGGGCTGCCCTGGGAGTGTGTGCCCTCTTACCCGGTCCCCCAGGTAGGAGGGTGGGGCCTGCCAGTACAGCTCCAGGAAAGCGTCAGCCATGTTCCTCAAGTCTGCGCGCAGCAGCTCCGTCTGGGGCCGCCGTTCATGGGGTACCACCTGGCGGTCGGTGCTCTGCAGCACCCAACCCTCCATGTCCACAAACTGTGGGTACACAAGTGGGTCACAAAGGGTGGGCACCCCACACCCTGGCCCTATCCCACACTTCGCCCCCTTCACAGTGCGGCCTCTCTGCAGACAGGGTACCTCGTGACGGGCGTGGGCCGAGCTCCCGCAGCGCTCAGTGGCCCCAAAGCAAAAGCAGCGAGTGCAGCCCTTGGGATTGGCAGCTTCGAGGGAGAAGGTCCCCAAACGACACTGGTCACATCTTGCACCCTGCACATTCTCCTAGGGTCAGACCATAGCTCAGCATCAATAGCCTGCCCCCCAAAAGCCTTTAGGAACCCCAAGTCCCTAGGAAGCCTGTCGAGGACAACGTCTGAGCTGGAGGAGATGGTGTAGGAATTCTCACCTTACAATGGCACTGGCCTGTGAGTGGGTCACACACACTGGGTGTGGTGCCCGCCTCGTGGCAGTCGCAGGGGTGGCACCTGGGGTAACCATAGAAGCCTGGGGCACAGGTGTCACAGCGGCGTCCAGCCACATTGGGTCTGCACCTGTCAGTGGGCAGAAGCCAGCTGAGCCTCCTCCACCCCACAGGCGGCAGGAGTCCGCAGGGTACCCACCTCCCAAGAATTGAAGGCCCTACCGGTGAGTGGCAATGTCGTCCCTGACCCAAGGCTGCCCAAGGCTGGGATGCTATCAAGACTCACTTGCACTGCCCACTGTCCATGTCACAGGTGGGGTCTGTCAGCTCCTGGACACCAGGCCCTGAGCAATTACACTCCTCACAGCCAACCAGGGGGTGGCAGCCGAAGGTCTGCGGCTGGCAAACCAGGCAGTCAGGGGGGACGGTGCGTGGTGGGCAGATGCACTGGCCCGTGAGCTCATCACACAGGCGGGCGCCGCAGTCGCAGGCTGTAGGAACGGATATCACCGGCTGACCGTTTTACCCCATTCAGACCCCAACTGTAGCTAAAGACATGGTGGGTATGGCCAGGGACCCCCCAGCACCCCTCTTGGGCCCCTACACTTTGCCCAGTTCCTCTGACAAGGCTAAATCAATGTCTGGACATCAGACCACCTGCAGGAACCTCCTGAAAACCCCACAAAACAAATGTCCTGCACCAAGGCCACTAGCTGCCCAAGGCCCGCAGATGGGAGATGGCAGGCCTCGTCTTCCAGGCTCCAGAACGTTCCCCCGAACCCCAGTCACCAGGGAGTCCCCATGCCACACGCCACGAGCTCTGGTACTCACGCCTGCAGTTGGGAAAGCCCCAGTAGCCGGTGGCACAGCGGGAGCAGTCACGGCCGATGACGTGGGCTCGGCAGGGACACTGGCCCCCGAAGGTTTCACACGTGGGGCCTGTGGCGCCCACCTCGTGGCAGCCACAGGGCAGAGCCCCGTTGTTATAGAAGAGAGAGAGGGAGGAGGCAGCCTTCCGGCAGAACGGGGATGCACTGTCGGGACTACAGAGAAGGCGGATGGTGAGGCTGGATTCCAGCCTGGACCTCCAGCCTAGACCCGCGCTACCTGGACCCAGCCCACCTGATGTGGTACCCGTGGGTGGCACAGTGACTGATGAAGTCGTAGGATTTGTCCAGAGGCTCCTCACGGAGATAACTGGGGCTGTAGGCATCCTCGGGGACAACGAGTATGTAATCCTGGAGGACAAAACCCCGTCACCCTTCAAGGGCCCAGCCAGAAGGGGACACGCCCCGGCTGAGACCCACAGTAGCGTGACAGTCACAAAAAGAGGCTGGTCCCCGAGCCTCACCAGCCAGAACCATCGTCCTTCAGGCACACGCAAGGTCACGGTGAGCTCGTTATCAGTGACATCCAGCACAGTCCGGCCCTCACACTGCACCAGGGTGCGACAGCCATAGCCATGTGGGCAGAAGCTGGCGTTGGCGTGGCCTGGCAGGGGAAGGAAAAGAGGCTCAGCTCTCAACTGCTCTGGCTCTAGGGTCCTGCCCTTGGTGTAGGGCATGATGACAGACACTAGGGAGTGGGCATAGATGGGCCTGGTGCCCGGAAGGTGCCCCGAAGGAATGGTGATGTGTCACAGGTCGAGAACCTGTAAGCAGCTCTTACGTCTGGGCCTCAATGTTTGGGAATCAGCCATAGTCACACATGAACACCCCTGCGTGTGGGGCAACAGGTTTGGCCAAGTGTCCTGCAGTAAACATTCTCGTCACAGAGACACTGTCCACCTCAGTAACAACAGGCAAAGGGGGGTGGAACTGGGTTGACTCCTAGGCCATTCACAACCTCCTACCCCATGGACTGATCCAGACTGTCCACGGAGGAAGAAATCCAACTGACCGGGGATAGGGAAGAGGGAAATAGGGGAATGGGAGACATCAACACGTTAATCCCTTATTAAGTGTATCTAAGTATGGATAATAATAAAAAATAAAAAATAAATAAACATTCTCTTCATATGTGGGAGCAGGTGCAGCGACAAGACTTTCTGGGAACATGGATGTCATATGTGACCAAGAACCCTAAAAGGGGAGCAAGTGTAGGGATTAAATTTCTCTGGGAATGCTGAGGAGGGTGAGGGAGAGGCTGCCCTTCACTGTGACCTCAGAGTACCCAGTTTGAGAGTTGACAGCAGCGAGGTCTACCTGTCATCATGGGATTCATGGTCCCTCCCGCCACTCACCCTGCCAGACGCGGCCTCCACTGATGAGGACCTCCACAGGGAAGGTGGGGTGGGCTGGCTGGTATCCATGCAGCAGGAAGGCATAGCGGCCCAGGGTGGGCACCTGGGTGGTGAAGACCACAGTACCCTGTAGAGACAGGCTACAGTGAGTGGGCAGAGTGGGGACAGCAGTGGTCAGTCAGCCTCCACTGCCACCTGGAGCTCCTGCCCACGGGGTGGCAAAGGTCAGGGCCCAAAGGCCTGCTTTGCCCACACTCTTCCCCGAGGGGACTGGTCCCGGGACATCACCTGAGGGTGGCGCAGCAAGGTGGGATCAGTGTCTGGGTCCACGGCAGTGGGGGGCCGAGGCTGAGGTCCGGCCGGGGGCACACCCGGGGTGAGCTCCTGCGACTGGGTCAGAGGAAGGTCGGGAGGCAACGGCAGGACCAGGCAGTCCCGGAGCAGGATGGGCTGCGGTGGCTTCGGGAAGCGGGAGGGCAGACAGGCAGCGCTGGGGAGCGCTGGGTATGAGTGCACCGCCAGGGTCAGTGGACCCCTGCCAGCGGCCCCGCTCCCAGAGTCCCTACCTGCCAGGGCCAAAGGTGCCGTGAGTGCTCACGCAGCGGACCCGGGGCTCCACAAAGTCCATGCTGAACTCCTCGGTGGGTACCAGAGTGACGCCATGCTG
Source organism: Zapus hudsonius (assembly GCA_004024765.1). Lineage (NCBI taxonomy): Eukaryota > Metazoa > Chordata > Mammalia > Rodentia > Dipodidae > Zapus > Zapus hudsonius. The sequence goes on from PVHP010003846.1 coordinate 68,471, forward strand.
CAGGCAGAGGGGTGGGATATTGCTGTGCCCTGGGAACCTGCACAGGAGCTATGCCTGGGCTCAGGGGCCACATGAGCCGGAGGACTCCCTGCTTCTGGATTCCAGCCCTAGACGCAGACCCGGTGAGTTTCTGGGGTTGGCACCCTCGCCATCCTCACTTATCACGGCACTCCCCCTCTGCACCCTCTTTTCCCATCTGCCCATACGTATCTGGGGTCACGCTCTCCGTGACTCTGCACAGGCAGACCGCAGTAAGCAGAAACCAGCCATGTTAGCGTCCCTGTGCATACCCGGGTCAAAAGTCAGACGCATAGAGGTGCACTTATCTGGAATTTGTTTGCAGTGGCAGGAGGCCCTGACATACCCGTATTCATTTACTTTGTCCCTCCCAAATAAATAAAAATATATATTTTTAAAATCCAGATGTGGTGGCACAAGCCTTTAATCCCAGCACTTCCTCCTGCTGGAGGAAGCGGACCCCGGGGAAGGGGCTCATGGAGACGCACCAGGAAGAAGTGTGCCTGTTCGGCTGTGAGCCGGATGCTGGCCTCAGAGTCCAGGTGGAAGGTGGCCAGCCGGTGGTGAGTGTCCAGGGCAGGACTCCGGCACAGGGCACTGTGGGAAGGAACAGTCAGTGGCAGGTCAACCCTTGGAGGGCCATCATTTCAGCCTTGAGCCAGCTCCATACCCACCTGTATGGGCAGGGGTGGAGGGTGAGCACTCCCTGCTGGGGTGCCCGCTGAGGAGTATGTACAGTCACGCCAACCTCCTGTGGGTCGTCTTCACTGGCATATTCTACCACCAGAGCGTATCGACCCGGCCAAGGTACGGTGATCTCAAGCTGCACGTCCACCTAGGGAAGGACAAGGTGACTGGGGGCCCACGGTCTCTTCCTTCCCACATTGCCCGATCAGCTGGTCACAGAGCAGCTCCAGGCAAGAGGGGCCTGACCCAGTTATGGAGGGAGTGAGAGAGGCTAGGTGATCTCCCCGTTACACACAATATCCAACACCCTGGACCATGCGTGCCAACCCCACTGTCCCATAATCTTGCCTTGCACCCAAATCCTGCTACTGAAACAGCACCCCTCTCCCAGGCCAAAGCACACAGCGTCCACCCCTCCACAGGCCCTCAGAAACCCACGTCATTGCCCAGGCAGGCGGCCAGTGGTGGGTGCGAAGGGCTGAGCTGCTGCGTGGGACACGGCTGGGGCAAGCTATTGTCATGATGACACAGGGCCTTGGGCCCAGCTGCCGAGGGGAAGCCGTCCAGAGGAAGATGGGCATGGAGGAGACAGCTGAGGGGAGAGAATGAAGTCAGCGCAGGGCCACCCCGAAGCCAGCCCTGCTCCACCCCACGGGACCTCACTTCTCCGCAGAGTGCTGAGCCGAAGGGCGGTAGGTGCAGGCCTCGGTCACTCGATGCTGCAGGAGAGCTGCCTCGTAGTAGGCGCTGGGCAGTAGAACCACATAGTCCTGGGGGAGATGGGAGGTGAGCACTGAGGCACTGGGCCTAGGGCCTGGCCCTACCCTAGAGCCATGTCCCCTGCCTCACCAGGAGCACGCCTTCAGCCTCCACGATGAGGGCCCAGATGCCAGGGTTCAGCACAAAGGGCTCCCCAAAGCCCCGCTGGGGCACCGTGATGAAGGCAGGCTCTATGCTCGGTGGGAAAGCCACTGGTTGGCTCTGCTCTGTGCCTGGGGGAAGACGACATGGAGGTTCAGCCCTGGGGGAGCAGGAATGGGTGGCACACGCTGAGCCCACCACCCTCCTATAACTCAGCAGGAGGTAGCTGAGCTTGGAGGAAGTGAGGAGTGGGATGGGAAGCCCCCCCCCCCCACTCACAGTTGACACAGCTAGCCAGCTTGCTTTCCTCGTGGACAGAGACTCGCCCACTCACACTGGTGGGTGCACGGTTGACGTATCGGAAGACCAGCCGAAAGAGGTCAGGTGAGGTCACATTAAGCCTGGCCACGATCCTGGGCTGTGGTGGGTTGGGTAAGAGACAGTGGGGTCACCGCTCTGGCCATTGCCAGCCTGGGGCCTAGAACTCCCCGGGATGCCTGCTCTGCTGGACACCCCAGGAATCACAGCAGGTTCCCTTCCACATCAAGCCCTGGAAGGTGATGGCAGAGCCCACCTGGATGGGTGCCATGTGGGCATAGCCTCTCCAGCTGAAGTTCTCAAACTCCAAAGGGTTGAAGCCAAATCGCACGGTGTGCCCCTCGGGCGTAGTGGCCTCCTCCAGCTCTAGCCGTAGGTGGTGCAGGTCGGGAAGGTAGTGGTCCCTCGCCGGCCTGCCATGGCAGAGATGTCTGAGTAGGACAGGCACTGGCCCTGCATGGCCACCAGATTTCCAGGGACAGCTGAGTCACACAGAAAGCCCAACCTCAACCCAGCCAGCTTGAGGCACCTACTTGCTGCAGGTGGGGCCCTGGGTGTTGGGGCGGCATCGGCAGGCACCTGTCCTGGGTTCACAGCCCTGGCCCAGCGCACCACCAACATCACACCGGCAGCCTGTGATGAGAAGGAGCGAGTCAAAGACTACCCAACCCCAAGTGTCACGGCCCCTCCCACAGCACCCCAGCTCAGGCTTCCTGGGCATGTCCTTTGTCTCCACCTCTCCACCCACCCTCAGTTGGTGGCTGAGAAGCGCCCTTCTTAGCCCCTGGGGCCCGTGGGTGAGGGAGCTGGCTGCCATGAATGGAAGGAGGAGCGAAGGGCCACATGTCAGGGCAGAAACGGTGCCTCGTTTCTTCTGCCCTTAGCACAGGCTGGCCCAATGCCTCATTGTGCTCAGGCCACCCTCTGTCACTAACCTGCCTGATCCCTTCAGCCCTCCCTGGACCTCAGCCTGTATGAATGAGAGCAGGGACAGGGTCTCGGGGCCAGTGAACAGGCACTTACTGCGACAGCCAAAGTAGTCGGCCTGATCCAGGCCAAAGAAGCCATCCTTGCAGGCCGAGCAGGTACGACCGCACACGTGGGCCTTGCAAAAGCACTGGCCATTGCCCTGGGGAGGAGAGGAGACGGGGCCTGGCTGGGGAAGGTCCCCACCCCCTTGACCCATGACCTCCAACACCTCAATGCTCAGACTCACCAGCTGGCACTCAGCAACTCCGCCCAGTGTGCCTCGAGGGTCGCAGCTACAGCCTGGGGAGGGCAGAGCAGGCATGAGAGCCATTGGGGACAGGAGGGCACGGGTTCCATTCCCCACCCTCCCACCTTCCCTCCAGGGCACTCACGGGTACAGCCCTCTGGGTTGCTGGGGCTCAGCCCCCAGTACCCAGGTTTGCAGTGATCACAGCTCGGCCCCTCGACGTGAACCCTGCACACACAGGGGGTCTGTGCCTGGGAGAGGGTAAGACTATGGATCACAGAGGGTCCCCCACTCCTACCCACAAACCCTCAACCCTGGAGTCCTAGCAAGGGGCAGACAGGACCCAAGATCCCTCACCTACCCCTGCCCTGGGCCTGGCAGTCGCCTGGAATGGGAGGCAGTAAGAGGGCCTGAGGTTGCCAGAGTCACCAAGCAGCAGGCAGGAAGCCAGGGTTTGGGACTTTTAGCCTGGCCTGGGCCCTGCCATCCCCACACCACGGGTAGTCTTGTGCTCACCTCAGGAAGGGCAGGGTTGGCTGGGGCCAGGCCAGCAGGGTGACAGGAGCCAGCTATGGAGAGATAACCAAGCCCCAGTCAAATCTCTGCCAAGGCCAGACAAAAACCAGCCCATGGGCACACACACACGTCCAATGTTACAGCATGCACCTCCCAGTTATGGCTCCTGAGGCAAGTGCATGCAAGCACCCCTCCACGCAGCATGGACGTGCACACAGCACAGGGATACATACATGACACACACAAACATTCACATGTGAAAGCACACAGAACCGTGCTCACAGCGACAGGAACATCACAAAGCACACCACACACACACACACACACACAGAGCACACGGAATATCAAGTTAAAGAGACAGAGCATACGCACAGCCCCAGGATGCACACCCAAGGGGCCCTCAGTGAGTAGCGCACCCATGCCCTCTCCCGACTCACCTTCACAGTAGGGAAAATTGTAGGCTCCCGGCACACACATGTCGCAGCGCAGTCCTGTCACACGGGGCCGGCAGCTGCACTGACCGCTCTGGGGGTCACAGGCTGTGTGCAAGGAGCCCTCCACAGAGCAGTGACAGGCTAGGGGATGAGGATGAGGTTGGGCACCAGGTAAGGCCACGCACTTCCCACCCCCTGCCCTCCTCTGAGGACACTCACGAACACAGCTGGGAAAGCTGTGGAAGCCGGGGCTGCACTCCTGGCATGTGGTGCCTGTGTAGCCAGGACGGCAGTGGCACAAACCGCCTGCCCCACAGAGCTGGTCCAGAGCCCCCCGGGGGTCACAGGCACAGGCTGTAAGGGGACACGGGAGAGTCAGAGCCGATACTCTGGGGGACGGCCCGGCCACTTCTCGCCCTGATCTTCTGCTCACCGTGGCAGTCAGGGTATCCATGATAGCCTGGGAGGCATCTGTCACAATGAGAGCCATCAAACCCTGGTCGGCACCGGCAGCGTCCAGCCTCATCACAGCCTTCAGGCAGGGTCCCTGCAGGGCTGCAGCCACACACTGCAGACAGAGTGGGCTGAGTGTCACAGGAGACCCTGACCTGGGCGGGCTGTGCCCCAGGCGCCCTGCCGCTCAGGGCCACATGGAGGGAGAGCACTCACGCTGGCAGAGAGGGAAGTGGAAGTAGCCGGGAGCGCAGCGGTCACACGCGGCCCCTTCGAAGCCTGTGCGGCACGTGCATTGGCCCGAGCCTGCATCACAGAGGCCCTCGGCCACCCCGGGGCTGGAGCACTCACAAGCTGCAGAGAAGGAAGGGTCCAACCGATCAGTTGGCACTCTGGGAGCCGGTGCACCCAATGGCAGGCAGGGGAGGGAGTCACACTCACGCTGGCAGCTGGGACCATAGAAGCCGGGAGCACAGAGCTCGCAGTGGACACCCTGGAAGTTTGGCTTGCACACGCAGTGTCCCACCCGTGGGTCCTTCCGGCAGGCATTGCCCTGGGTCCCGGCAGCACTGCAGTCACAATCTGAGGAAGACAAGAGGAAGAGGTTCAGATGCCAGAAGAGCCCACCTCCCCTCCTGCGAACCAGCCTTCTCCACAGAGCCATGAATTAGATAGAGTTGAGGAAAATAAAAAGTCCCGGCGGCAAAAGCTGATGTTTTAGCAAAAATGGAATGTGATTAAGCCGAAGACAACCACGCACAAGTTCCTGGCACAGCACCACATGGGAAAACACAAAACCAAATGACAAGCTGGCCAGGAACTTCTGACTGCTCCAAATGCACATCTCGGAAGGGGTCCTAAGTCATGCAGGAAAGGAGCATTGATGTTCCTTCCTGTGAGAGATAATGACTTAGTATTGGTCAAAAACCTAATGGTTGGGAGCTGGAGAGATGGCTCAGCAGTTAAGGCATTTGCCTGCGAAGCCTAATGACCCAAGTCCCCAGCACTCAGGAGGCAGAGGAAGGAAGATCACCGTGAATTCCAGGCTACCTGAGACTATATAGTGAATTCCTGGTCAGCCTGGGCTAGATCGAGACCCTACCTCAACCCCCTCCCTCAAAAAAAGTTAGGGAAGGAGAAACACCAGTAAGGACAGGTGCAGCTCAGACTGACAGCAGCAAGGACAGCCACCAAGCCAGGCTACTGCCCCTTGGCCAAGAGAAGCACCAATGCCTGTTTGGTTTTTCGAGGTAGGGTCTCGCTCTAGTCCAAGCTGACCTGGAATTCATTCTGTAGTCTCAGGGTGGCCTTGAACTCATGGGGATCCTCCTACCTCTGCCTTCCGAGTGCTGGGATTAAAGGCGTGCGCCACCACGCCCGGCTTCGCCTGTTTTTGTAAACAATGTTCTATTGGTGGCAGCCCAACTCATGGGTCCCCACATGGTCTGCAGCTGCTTCAGGCACAGTAGCAGAGACAGACAGTTGGCAGAGGCCATGTGGCCCTCCAAGGCTCAGATATCTGCTGCCTGGCCTTTGCAGACCATTGGCCAAGCTCTGGTTGACACCACTAAATCTAAACATTCCACAGAAAAAGAAACCAGGGTGGGGGGGAGGGGGCTCAGCAACTAAAGGTGCCTGCTTGCAAAGCCTGCTGGTCCAGGTGCAACTCTGAAAAAAGCACCTACAAAAAGCCAGATGCACAAAGTGGAGAGTGCATTTGAAGTTCATTTGCAGTGACAAGAGGTCCCAGAGTGCCCAAACACACACACACACACACTCTCTCTCTCTGCTTGCTAAATAAATAAATAATAATAAATGAATAAATGTAACCATCCAAGAACCAGCAGAAAGAAGAGAGCACAGGTTTGCTGAGTATCATCTAACCACCAACAAAGTGAAAACCGGGGACCTTAAGAGCAACAGCAGGGCCGTCTAGACACTGAGGCCACACCACACAAAAGACACTAAACAGGAAGAGTTAAGAAGCTGAGAACATACTTCAGCTGATAAAGTGCTTGCCTAGCACGCATGAAGCCCTGGGTTCAATCCCAGCCGCACAATCAGGTGGTACGTATCAGGAGATGGAGGCAGGAAGATTAACAAGTTCAAGGTCATCTTTAGCTACATGAGGCACTTTTTCAAAAAATAAAATAAAATTAAAAAAAAAAAAGAGTCAAATGGTCTATGGAGAGAAAAACACCCAGCTGGTAGAAATAGATATTAAAGCAAATATGGGAAGAATGTGTAGTGACCAATGAGCAAAAAGCCAGATGCTAAAGGCAGGACAGTGGACGGGCAAGTCACATGTTAAGGCCTCTGAAGCCAATGGCCACAGACCTTACAAACCAGCCAAACAAATGCAGCCGAGAGCCCAGGCTGGGCTGACTCCCACCCACTGTGAAAGGTGCCATTCCCTGAAGGGATGGGCCTCGCCAATGAGCTCAAAATGCCATCACCCAAAAGATGTGTCCAAACCCCAGAAATACTGAATGGGTGTGATCAGGAGAAGCTTGC